>BOPN01000655.1:422736-425236 GCA_017312705.2 Penaeus japonicus
GACGATGGTGCGTCACACCCATCCCGATGCCGGGGCGTCATGCAAGTGTGATGTGTCCAACGCAATATTGCAATGTCCCGGCATAGGGGTTTTCGTGTAGCGCGTGCCCCGTCGGGAAAGGGTTAATACTTCATGACTGAGCAGATGTCGATGCTGCATCCCAAATGTTGTGACACCCAGTGTCAAGCACTTTTCACCATGTCATATGCCGACACCCATCGTCATTAGGTTGACAATTACCATTATCCCATTGGCGCCAGATGATGTGCCGACACGTTTCGTGGTTTTTGCGTCTGACGCTGGTGACGAGATATCTGGGCAAGGCCGGCATTCAGGGTGAGCAAGCGGGCAGCCAAGGCTCACAGCTTGTGCGCCCGAGACTCAAGGTGTTAGGCATTACGACCATGCAAAGCCGGAATCTCCCTGGCGTGAGTGGGCTAATGTGTACCAAGTTTTTGATTTCTCACCATAGAAGGGCATAAACCTTGAGGTGAATGCCCCAAGAGCAGGGGCTTTGGGATAAAGCACCCAAAATTGAGTGATGGCGTTTTTTTTTTTTAATGGTGTTTGAACCATTGACTATTCAAGTCATGTTTAATCTAAACCTAATGTATTTCATGCTCTATTCAACTATCGGGAAAATCATAAGGTTTTCAGTTTTGTTTTTTCACCACTCACTCACTATACCTTATCATTTTGTAATCAAAAACAATATCAATTTTTTATATACCCTAATCTTTTGACTGGTCCACTAGTTAATGTATAATTAATGCATCATTCAAAAATCTAATATGAATTATATCTGATTACACATTGTTCATAATTATTTCATATCATAAGTCAAGAAAATCTCAAGATGCCCGGCCCAGACCAATCATCTTCAGATTTGGATAGTTTGTCATATCCACGGCAAATTACACATATATAACATCTCCATCATTACTGATAGTGACAGGGTCAAACACTCGGGTGCTTTAGCAAATGCCAACAATTCTCCAATACATAAAGTTGGTGGAGTTTAGGTAGGTGTTCTTTGAGAAGAAATAACCAGACGTCTCTCTATATCTACAAGACCTGCATAAATTGTATAGATTTATGCATATAGGACCAGGTTTCCAGGTCACTGTATAAATTCAAATGTTCAGAGTGACAAGTACTTGGCATGTCAGTGCTTTAGCAAGACTACCCTGCCAACATACAGTTCAGTTCAGAGAGATTTGCGAAGACATCACTTCGCCCAGGCTATGTGCACAAGGCGGCCCGGCCAACATGTCCTGGCAAGACGGAGCCTCTAGATCCCACTAGCAATTTATCACCACTTGAAAGCAGTCCAGGTTCTACGATACCAAAATATATATTGTGGCGGTTGGCTTGCCTTTACTAGATTTCTGCTGGTACCGAGACCAAAGCAATTCCTTAAATGTGCATGGTAGTCCTTATCTTATGCAACACTACCTTTACAGTGCAGATTAACCCTTTCCCGACGGGGCACTCGCTACGCGAAGACCCCAATGCCGGGCGATTGCAATATTGCATTAAAATCGTCATACTGGCTTGACGCCCCGGCATCGGGAGTTTGGCTGTGTCACACGGGTGTGACGCACCGTCGTCATAGGGTTAAAAGGGGTGGAGACACAGAGAACCTGCATTTGACTTATTAACTGATTAGCAATTTCACTGTTGATAAATCTTGAATGTATATCAACACAATTTCCTTGGTTTGCTGCACATTTTTTTTTTTTGACCATAAGTAGTTTCCAAAAACTGTACAATATTTTGGCATTATCATGGGCAACATATCACGAAATAAGTGCCGGAAACACGTAGTTCTTATACGCAATTGCCATATTCCACACTTTGCCACTAGCTCGGGTTCTCCATTGCACCATAGCATTCCCTTCTGTTCTGGATCCATGATCAACTTGGCAAAATTTTACGTAATTTTAATAACCATGTTAAACAAAAGTTTTTTTTTAAGAGCATCTATTCTATTGCTTCCATAAAACCGTAAATCAAAATCATCTTTTGAAGTGAACCACAAATCTTCGAGAACACTCCCGAGAAACTTATGAAAGTAACAAGGTTAAATGTTACATAGGTTTTAATTCCAGCATCTCGCTTTATTTCCATCACTATAGCACTAGATCACCGATCATCACCTACGATTCACTACCATCTTCGAATAAAATTGAACAAATTAACCGAATGTCGAAACATGAGGAAATCGTCAACAATAACACGTTTACTTGCACCATGAGGGAAGTTCCACAACATTTTCCTCTCATTTCAGAGCGAAACACCTCATCTACGACTCAAAAACCCGCCCAAAAGCTCCCTCACATAGTCATCCAATAACGAGAAGGGAAGTAAAGCGCATCAATCGGGTCTGCCAAGGAGAAAAGGTGAAAATTACAAATTCCGAACTACTTACGCGGATGACAAGGTCCTAAAGGGATGTTTTGGGAGCAGAGCGTGAGCGATGTCGACGTAGCCGGTGGTT
>BOPN01000656.1:0-7500 GCA_017312705.2 Penaeus japonicus
CTCTCTCTCTCTCTCTCTCTCTCTCTCTCTCTCTCTCTCTCTCTCTCTCTCTCTCTCTCTCTCTCTCTCTCTCTCTCTCTCTCTCTCTCTCCCTCTTTCCTTTCTTTTCCTTGTCTCTCACCCCCCCCCCCCTCTTTCTCCCCGCCCCTCGCTTATTCATCTCTCTCTTGCTTTCTCGCTCAACTTTGCGTATTTTCTCTTGTATTATACCACTTTTCAAAATCCAAAATGACTTTACACTTTTTTTCCACGTTTTCTGGATATTTATTACTCTTTTCTGCTTCAGTTCCACCTCCTCTCGTTCGTTCTTTCATTCCCACCGAGTTATTCTCCTTTCCTTTCCGTCTTACCTTCTTCTTTCTCCGTTGCATTGTCCGCTTGAGCCCATGCCACCTTAAAAAAATAAAAAATAAAAATAAATATATGATCGTATAATATAGATTATATTGTATGAATAACACCACTAACGAAGAAGTGGAAAAGAATATGCGAGGAAAAAAATAAATAACGATAATTATAGATTAATGAATTAGGTTAACCGTCTCACTACATAACTATTTTCTCATAACCAATCGCTTTACAGGAAAACGTATTTAACAGATAATATTCACGTAAGATATTAATATATCATCCATATGCTACCAAGTTTCATTCTTTATAGATGAAGATATTATGAAAATAATTGATATAATAATCTTACCGATGATAACAAAATGGCTACCAATACAAAACAGCTGTGTTGGAACTTCATCTTGAGAACCTGTTTGAAACATGAAGGATAAGAAGGATAAGGTTTGATGGTGATGAAAATAATAATGACGATGATAATGAGAACAGTAATAACAATGATAATAATAGTAGTAACAATAATGATAATGATTATAAAAATGTAACAACACCAATGATAGTAATGATGATGGTGGTGATGATAATGGTAATGATGATAATGGTGATTGTGATGATGATGATTACATACATATAATAAGCGTTAAGAAGCGTTAGTTATTTTGACTTTATAGGAGTCAACATTTTTGCTCGACACAATAGACAATTCATAATATGTATGAATAAAATCCTCCAAAAAAGATGTTTCTCCTTTGGGAAAAAAAAAATCGTTTCACTTCAAGAAGGAAGGTATGAATGAACTGAAATTAATTGATGAATTTATATGAATAAATATGAAAGTAAGAATGAATAGATCTAAAAAAATGATAGATTAATAAAGATAACTAAACAAAAAATGATAAATGGATATATAGATAACAAATTCAAAGTTTAACCCAACAACTGCGACATTATTAAAAGATCTATTTATTTATTTTTGGTTCGAATAAACGAATTTTCTTTTACAGTTCTTCTAAGTAATCATGGGGCAAGTCGGACAAAAAAACAGACTAATAGGAAAATAACATCATTTGCTGAACAGAAATACGAGTTCGTTTTTTAACGGACAAAGAAATTATTGTCCTTGTTGCCAGATGCACGACTATGGCTTTATTTTCTGATTTTGTCTTTAACGAAATTTTGGATAATTACGCCCTTAGCTTTATAGCCTAAATTGACACTAACATTCGCATCTACACACAATTGAGATGACCGCGACACCAAAATACACACTTCAAATCTATTTATTGAGAGCCAATTAAAAAAACAAGGCTTAAATATAGCACTTTCCCGCTCGGTTATTAGCGGTTTAATCTCACCGTTGTTTCTCGTAGGAATGCACAGTATGTACTCACTGTAGTCAGTACGTAATAGGTGTTACAGCTGGCTTTGTACCTGTACCAATTTTTACACCTGTGGATTATTGTTACGGATGATCTGAAGAAAAAATTATTTTGATGTATTATTTTGATATATATATATTTATGTATATTAATCAGTTCAAATTTGGTTGTTTATTCCTTGCATTCTGCTATGATAAAAAATAAAACGATCTAAGCTGTGTGCCACAATAAAGTATCATAAACAAAAAATAATAAAATATAAACAAGTAGTTTGATGGGCAAATATTACGAGACAATACGTTGTGATGTCAGGAATGCCAACCCTACCCTATGAGACAGGATTGCCAACATTATGTTGATATTCCAGAGTTATTTTTTATTTATTCATTATTTTCTTTACTTGTTCTTGTAAAATTACGAATCCGTATGGTGTGTGTGTTTGTTTGTGTCTGAATATCAAAAATGAAAACCCCAATGACTCTAAAATGGTTTGTGTATCAACGCTTTTACTCTCCCATATATGTCCTATTTTGGAAAGTGTGGCAAAGCGGATTTCAATGTGTGTGTATCTCTCTCTCTCTCTCTCTCTCTCTCTCTCTCTCTCTCTCTCTCTATATATATATATATATATATATATATATATATATATATATATATATATATATATATATATATATATATATATATATATATATATATATATATATATATATATATATATATATATATATATATATGTATGTATGTATGTATGTATGTATGTGTGTATACTTATAGACATACACACACACATCTCTCTCTCTCTCTCTCTCTCTCTCTTTCTCTCTTTCTCTCTCTCTCTATATATATGTCTGTGTGTATGTGTGTGTGTGCGTAATATATATATATATATATATATATATATATATATATATATATATATATATATATATATATGTATATATATGTGTGTGTATGTGCGCGTATATATATATACATATATATACATCAAAACAAGGAATCCAACAATCAAATCGGAAGAACCAAACACAACAGAAGTCGGCCTTGCTTAATTAAGTCGGACCAGCTTCAGCTCCGACCCAGCTAGAATCCTGCGAGCATCCTTTCCCTGAGGATGCTCGGGCCTTGGAGATCCTTCGACTTGGACATCGAGTCTCTGAGCTCAAGAAGGAGCTCGAGGGTGACCGCCTGCCCCACGAGCTGGTCCTCTAACTCCAGCAGAAAGACCAAGCACAGCGAGACAAGCACCAGGCGAAATTGCGGCGTACACATGCGAGCAGATGAATAGACAAACACTATATATGCCATCCATGTGGACCAAGGCTGATGAATACCGCTTTGTTGTACTCTGGCTTACAGCATGTTTACTGGTATGAAGTAACAGAGGGCCATGACGCAGAGAGCGGACGGAATAAGGGTTTTAACACTCTTAAAAACGTCTGTTCCCGCACTAGTAATGACCGAGAGCTGAACTGTGATCCCAATTACCTGTGTAATTCCCTTGTACTATTGTCTGGATTTACAATTCTTGGTATCAAACCATGTTATGTGACAGGCAACGATGATGCTAATTATAAACGTGTCATAACAATTCCCGATATTGACCGCATTCAATAAATCGAGTGAGTTCTCCTCTCGGGCATCAGTCTTTTTTCTTTTTGACCCAGCGACCACTTTTCCTCCACTTTAATGGCGGCAACAAGTAAATGCTTAACACGAAACGAAAGTCATAAAATCAGCACTGTGGCAGGACATCAAAGACTAGTTAGATGACTCATATCTCGAACCACCTCTGATCTGACAGTCACGTAGACAAAGGATTTATACAAGGAATTATTGCTCGTCGTAATATCTTCACGGCTTCTTGCGATTCCATTTCCGATCTGAGAGGCCTCAATGCCAACGAGAACATCAGACCATCATTCAGGTTGATAAAGGTGTTGTTATGGATGGATAAGAATTATTACATTCACAATATGAACAATCTAATGAGCGATGTTTCTGTTTATAGTAAAATGCCGACACACAATCGTAAAAGGGAAGTTGTTGGATATAAAATGACCTCGTTAGGTGACTACAGTTCTGGATTTTTTTTTTTCTTTCTTTTTTTTCTTTCTTTCTTTCTTTCTTTCTTTCTTTCTTTCTTTCTTTCTTTCTTTCTTTCTTTCTTTCTTTCTTTCTTCCTTTTTTGATGGCCTAGTTTTAAATAAACTCCCTCTTCACTAATCAGCTGAGAGGGTCGTGAACACCATAAATGGTAGTTTATTAACCAAACACGACTTTACAGGACTCATGATAGTTTCCAGGAAAAGAGTACAGACACATGAGCGTTCTAGCCTTGTTTTACTCATATTACTGTCAAAATATTCTAAAGCTGTGTTATTTAGCATACAGAATATAGATATAAATTTGTTATTGTAATTAGCGTTATAATTTGTTGTCATTGTTATTATCGTTGTGTCTACTGGTATTATTAATTATTATTACTGATAACAGTGTTACGACTATTATTACGGTTTTTGTCATAGTTGTAATCATTACCATTATTGCGATTATCATTATCAATATTATCATCGATATTATTATTATTGTTATCATTACTATCATCATTATCATCATAATTGTTATCATCTTGTCATTATTTTGTTATAATCATTAATGTAATTATAATTCTTATCATAATTATTGTCATTGACATGGCTATCATAATTGTTATTATCATTATAATTATCAGAATTATTATTAACATTATTATCAGTAATATTATCATCATTATTATTGTTTTAATTATTATAATTATCAATCACCATCATCATTAGTTTTATCATCATTGTCATTACCTTTATTATTATCATATCATTATCATAGTCATTCATAAAATTACTGACAATGTTATCATTAAATGTCGCTACTATATCATTTGAAACGTCATTAGGTCTTTAATAAAAAGAAAAAAAAAGAACAATTTTGTCCCAAGAATATTTATTAATCTTTTAATTATTGTGATGTCACAGAATACAATTATTGATCACTTTTTTTAAATTTTAACATGGTGGAACAAGAGGTCTTTGAATAACAAATGGAAGGCAAATTTGTTCTCTCTAATCAGCGTGGTCTGTCATTTACTCGTGTACACATACGTATCTGCACATTCATCCCCACGAGCGCTGACACACACACGCACACGTACACACACGCACACACACACGCGCGCACACGCACGCACACACACGCATACGCACACGCACGCACACGCATACGAACACAAACACACACGCACGCGTACACACACACACGCGCACACGCACACACACGCATACACGCACACACACACACACACACACACAAACAAACAAACACGCATGCCCTTTTAACAATTACAGAACTGACGGCCACTCAAGCGTAGTTCAAAAAAGAAGAAAAAAAAAAAAAAAAAAACAAGAATAAGCCCGAAATTTCCGAATACAAATCCTTACCCAGACACAACTGTTCTATTTTTGCCAACACAAAGCGAGCGTAAGAACCGGTAGCCGCTGTTATAAGGCTAGACATTTCTTATGGTTGAACTATAAGAAATTATTCATTGTAACCAGTCAGTAGATGCACATGCTAATATATATGTAAACAATTATATTTTAACATAATGATCAACATTACTTGATACAAATCATATCTTTCGACAATTTAGGCGGAATAGGCAACGAAAATTAACACAGATTTTTGTTTACAAATATTTCCGCCATTTTGATTCGTTTGAACTCGTTAGTCGCAACTCATAAATAAATATATATATACATATATATACATATATATATATATATATAAATGTATATATATATTTATTCATTTATATTTGCCTTATGGTGATCTGTTAATTAAGAATAACAACCATTAGCGCACCATTTAAGAGACCAAACGGATTTTTAGTTCGTGATCGGATTGGGTTAAACGCAAGCCAGTTTGATGTCGGCAAAAATAAGTATTACTTCTGTTCCACCTCTTAATCCAAAAATTAGGATATATACTTGTTATTTTTATTGTTGTTGCTTTTGTTTCCTGGATGTTTTACATAGCTGAAAAAAAGGATAATGACAGCTATATGACACATTTTTTTTTATGTCTTTGGCCTTGTGGTATCTCTGGGGCTGGTGAATTCGATGGTACTTCACAATCTTGGCATCTTCGTACTGAAGGAATGCGGTACTTTGAATGACGTGGTACCTTGAACCATCGTTACAGATGTGCCCTCATTATCAGCCCGCTTGCTGTGTGATATTACGGTTACTCCTAAAAAACAAAAAGATATTTTGTCATTACTGAAGGATCATGGAACAGGAAATAAAAATAAGGATTGATAAATCTTTAAAAATAATAATAATAATTATAGATGGACGATTATGTTGTGATATAATGTTCATGAGATTGTAGGATAGCGTTTATGAGATTATATATTCACGAAATCAGAGACAGAGTGTTCATGACATTAGGTGGAGTGTTCATGAGCTTAGATTGAGTGTTCGTGATATCAAATTAACACTGCTCATGAAATTTTATTTACTTCCACTTATTATTACTGCACTTAAAAAACGACCTTTTCGGAATAGTTCACCTCTTCCTTCTTAGGCAAGGACAGTGATAATGAAATTAAATAAAATCGTGTCTGACAAAATTAATAAAATAGTTTTTTTTATAGCCCGGGATAAAATAGATAGATGAATGAATAAATAGATAGCACCGCCTCCAAGGACAACAATATATGTATGTACACATAAATATATGTGTTTGTGTGTATATATATATATATATATATATATATATATATATATATATATATATATATATATACTGTATATATGTATATATAAATGTATGTGTATACACACACACGCACAAACATATCTATCTATCTATCTATACATATATACATGTGTGTGTTTATTTATCTATTCATTTATAATACATAATTATGTATATTTATCTTTATCTATTTATATATATATATATGTATGTATGTATTTATACATACATATATACACACATGCATACACACATACGCACATATACATACACACAAATGCAAACATACATATAAACACGAACCTAAAGAAAAAAAAAAATAAATAAACACACACACACACACACACACACACACACACACACACACACACACACACACTCCCATGCAAAAAGAGCCTATCCCTCGAGGCTCGGCATCCTTTTCCTCACCAGCGTATCATGGGTGCACCTGGCGACCCCTTCGTCGCACTCGCACTCCGTTCCGTTGGAGTACGTCCACATTTCGCCGTCCTCGTACTTGGTCTCCTCCACCTCGCAGCACAGCTCCTCCGGGTCCTTTTCTCCCGTGAACTCGGACTTGACCTGGTGGAGGGGGGAGGGAAGAGGGAGAATTAGGTGGAGGAGGGAGAGTTAGGGGGAGGAGGGAAGAGGGAGGAGGGAGAATTAGATGGAGAGAAGAGGGAAGAGGGAGAATTAGTTGGAGGAAGGAGGAGGGAGAATTAAGAGGAAGGAGGGAGAATTAAGAGGAGGAAGGAGGAGGGAGGAGGGAGAATTAAGAGGAGGAGAGAAGAGGGAGGAGGGAGAATTAGTTGGAGGAAGGAGGGAGAATTAGGTGGAAGAGAGGAGAAGGAGGAGGGAGAATTAGATAGAGGGCGGGTCGTGTATGGAGAACTAACTAGTTGAAAACTTTTTGTAACGTGTTTATATCCAAGTGATTTTTCTTTCTTTACATTTTCATGTTTACACAGAAATATAC
>BOPN01000656.1:20000-27500 GCA_017312705.2 Penaeus japonicus
TGTAGGGCTATATAATCTAATTTACTTCATAGATAATGTGTCTTTTCAAACCTACATGATAGATATATGGGATCACTAGTGCTTTTGAGAGAATCATAATAGGCCTTACCTTTTTTGCCAATGGTGCTTCCTTTGGAGTCTAGGTGAGGCTGGCAAGCATTAAAATCTCCATGCAATATGACAGTATCACTATGTATCATATTGTCCAGGTGGTTAGCTGACCTGTCACTGTTGCATGAGTTATACACATTAAAAATGGGGATAGTTTTACCATCAAGAAATAATTTGACACCATGATACTCAGCACTTGTTGTCAAGTTTGTCTTCTAGATTTACATGGAGTAATTTTTCTGTGTAGATGCTGCTTCCTCTTGTAGAAAGATTAGCAACATTGTGTCTGCCATCTTAAATTTATCCCGCAATTTTTGCATAACGAGCAATAGCTCTGATCTCTTGAAGGAAGCAAACATCAACATTCTCAGAGTGAAGATATTCAAAGATCATTGCCTTGCATCTCTGTCAAGTGTTTATGTTCCTTTTAATACATTTCAGGAAATTACTTTGGAGCCATCTGTCATCTTTTGACTATTCCCCTGTTACCTTTTGACCATTCCCCAAGTCCACTAGAAAGAAGAGAGAAACAAAGCACAGGGAGAGAGAGAACAAAAAGAGTGAGAAACAAGTCAAAACAAACTGTATCCTTAAAGTGATCTTGAGTATTCAGTGTTTTCATCAAGATTATGATTATCGTCATTATTCCTTATGACATTAATAATACTAATATTGTCATCTTTTTGTCATGGATGACACTAATAATGTTATCTTTTTTGTTGTATATGCTATATCATCATAGCCACGTTTAGCATCATAATCATCTATTGGTTTTATCTGTGGATTGACTTTGCAACTTTCAGGGTTCAGTGTTTGCAATTTGGTGTTTCTCAGTAGTATCAGATCACAAGATCATGATACTGTTACTTCACATAAACAAGATAGACAATTTACAAATGAGATATGACATTATCATAATGAAGTCTGGAAAATGACATTCAGATTTCTAAGTTCAATAAGAAAAATTATTGATAATTTTCTGTGCAAATAATTGTGAACAAACATTCATTACAAAAGGAAAAATGTTTTTTGCTATATGTAAAATCATATCCTTTACTTCAGGTTCCCAACTGCACGTGAGACAAACAGAATGTACAATAGGAAATATCAACATTTCCTATTCACTATCACAATAAAAGGTTATTGACTAAATTATTAATAGCAGACATTTTATTTTTACCACACTGGAGTACAGACAAGCTTAGTCATACGTAATCACAATAAAAAAGCTGACCTTATATTAACACACGGGTAGGGGCAGACACAGCTACATTAGGGTTTATATAAATGCTCTCATCATTCAGTGTACACAGAAAGAAAACGGGTCGTCTACTTCTATTTTTTGTCTAAATATGTAAAATAAGTTGTTCGTAATAAGGAATGTTATACAGATTGTGGATAACAAAACAGACAAGATAAATGTCTATGTAACTTGTTTTCTTTTTTCTTTAGTGGTAAGTGAGAGCTCTGCTTTTGATACAGAAGACCACTCTCTCTCTCCATTAAATGCTACACACATTATAATCCTCAAGCACAGCCAAAACTCTCACATAGCAATTGATGTTGAAATGTTTACATTAATATATTTACAACTTTTTCAAGCAGGAAGCAGTGTCTGTGGGTAAGAATAAGAAAAAAAAATTATCCAATACTATCATGGGTAGTGTGCCCGCCCATATGATATCAACCACGTGCTGTCTTATGCAAAAATGGTGAGCCATACAGCAGTCAAATTCTTAAATGGCACTTGAGCAGAGGTAAGTACTTGAATGTTATATTACTGATTAAGTTACTGGTTGCTGGCTTTACAATAAATAACTATGAAAACATTTGTGGTAAAAATGCTTTTGTAATCTGTAACTGTTTTTTTTATTTTTTTTATTTTAAAAATATAAAAAAATTGAATGGTGATGGTGTTGCTGAATTAGGAATATAGCCAGTATAGAAAGTAATATCCAAAAGAATGCTGTAAAGCAGATTTCAATAAATAAAACAGACATTTCTTTCACCGAAGTGTCATTTCAGAATTTGCAATACTCCTCTGTCGCAAGAGCCTCGTCACATTTGATGCAACTTGAACTCTAAGACACAGTTATGGAAAAGGTGTGACGAGAGGACAGTCACGACCCCTAGCATGGGTGCAGTAATGACAACATACCGACTCGTAGGACAACCATAGGCGAGGGTCATGACTGGCCCTCCGACCACAATTTAGAGTTGAGTGATCAGACCATTGACCCAGTATGTATATATTGTCATATCAACTGGGCAAATGTCATCCTATTATCATTAAAATACAGAACTACTGTGTAAGAATTCAGTTTATACTTATTTAAGGCATTTGCCCAGGTTGATATGACACAACCTTGAAAAAACTATTCAAAGAAATTCTTTTATAAGCTCTGTCAATCTTAGAGAGCAAATAATTAAAATGTTTGTACAGTCACTGGTAATTAAGAATTAAAAAATTTCAATTATTTACTAAAGTGCACTGATTTTAATTATCTAGAAATTACAATTTGGTCCATTTATAAATCTCAAAATATTAACCATAAGCCATTTTGTAGAGTCTACATTGCACCTAATCATATGCAATACATTTCCTAATGTAAAAACAAACAGTTAAACAAATAAAACAAGATTCCTTTTATGTAGTCTTGATATTCAGCCAAGAGCAATATCTAAAAATTATCTGCAAAATGTCCATATATCAAATTCACTTAGCAACTGAACTGAGATGAATTACAGTACTTTGAAATGGGCATCACACGTCTCAGTTTCGTAATTGGCTATGCTATATGACTAGGCCTAGTTGAAAGTTTTCCTGGAGACGATGCAATGTAGTGTTAGCTGCAACCATTGGATTGCCTATTTTTCATTCTCTTTTCCTTGATGTATAAAAAGAAGAACCAAAAAATAATTACATACAATACAGGCAATACCAAGTGTACAGTATCCACAGGAATAACTTGTCCCAGACATCAAATCCAAAGATTGCGATTAATTTGTGAACATTAAAGTATTATCCTTTACATGATAAGGCTATGATCAGCACAGCAAAGATGGCAAAGTCTTCCATGCACACATTTAAAATCATTATTATTCTTTTTTTTTTTAATTGCAGTGTAAAACAAAAATACTGCCTGACTTTTTTTATTTTTCCATTTGATGAACTATAATATTCATAAAAAGGGAGGAGTCTAAAATATATTGACTATATTTTGCTGATGCTTTCACAATATGAGAATCACAAATCTCTTCCACCAGTACATAAATGAACATGAAGTTTCTTGCACACACGTAATGCTGGATTATATCAGGCATTCACATTTACTAATGACCCTCACTATAAAGATTAGTTCTCTAAATTTACCATGTGCAGTCACAAAGAGGACATCAATAAGAAGTCATTTTGTTACTACACATTATTCTACTCTCAAAATAGTTCACGGTACCTGAAAACCAGAGAATAGGGGTCCACACGCTGCTAACATATTTCTAGTGATGAATTAATCTAGCCTCTTTGTCTACTCATTCTCTTTCTTTGGCAAGCTTTATTTCAACCCATTGCAATCATTCTGAAAATGCCTTTTCTTGTTCTATTATTTAGTTTCAAACATCCTTGTTGCAGCTAATGTCCTTTATTACATGTAGAAGAAGTATTACTCACTCACTCCTCAAAGTTTTACAAATCTTCAAGCCTGTCTATTTAAGTGTAAATATGAAGACTAGCAGACGACAAAGGTCTACACTGGGGAGTCCTTTGTAACACTGCTCTTGGACTCGCTCTTTTTCAGCTTCTCCTCTTCCTCCTTCTGCTCCTCTTTCAGGATCTCTTCTTTGTCATCCTTTTCACTGTGGGAATACAACACTGGTATGAGCATCACTTAAGAGACGGAACTTCAGAATCAGGGTTTAAATTTCATGCCAATTAAATTTACATAAATTTTGTCAAAAGAAGACTAAGATGCAGAAAGGATCATTCCCTAAACATCAAGTTTCTGGATTTAAAATAATGGAAAAAATGTGCTGCAATTTATTGCATTTTAGAAATAAAAACAAAACAAATAATGAAATTGCAAACCACCAAGAAATCTTGCTGTGAGTACCAACCTAAAACGGAAGCCATTCTAACTCTACCCCATTAGCATGCATGCATTTAGATGAGAGTTGGTTGTTTGTATGACCGTTGGCTGGAATCTGTGCTTAATAAGCTGCCAAGAGACCTTGCAGATGTCATCGACTGTGGACTATATGACGTGGAGCTCCGGCTGTCTTGCTGGGATGGATAATGAGCAGCATCTAGATTATCCATACTCTGACTGTGGTTTTGTTGCTGAGGACGTTCACGAAGGTACATAGTTGTTACTGTTTTTAGTGGTTTCTTATCATCTTTCTTTTCAGTGGAAGGTGGTGGGGCTGGAGGCGGTATCATTGGCCGGATAGGTCGCGGGACATTTTGGTTCTGTGGAGGGCTGGAGGTGTAGCTCGATGGCTGTCCTGCAAACCTGGACATGGGTTTTGGTTGAACATCCTTACCAGAAAAAGTTTTCCTTTTTGAATTTGGCAACACTGGATCATCGTATGGAGCAATTTCATATGCCAATTTGGGTTTTGCATCATAATGAGGACTTTGAATTGGCTGATAGAGTGTACTTAATGAGCTCTGACTTGGAGACCTCATGGGACTCTTTATGGTCTCATATATACCAGACTGACTGGAATTACTTGATGGCACTTGATTTCCTATCCCATTCTTCAATGGTATGTTGTAGGGAAGTCTGGATCCCTGATTCAATGCCTCTCTGCTTGCCGACATATTATAGGGCGGTCTCTGTACCTGATTCAGTGCCTCTCTGCTTGCCGACATATTATAGGGAACCCTCTGTGCCTGATTCAATGCCTCTCTGCTTGCCGACATATTATAGGGAACCCTCTGTGCCTGATTCAATGCCTCTCTGCTTGCCGACATATTATAGGGAACCCTCTGTGCCTGATTCAATGCCTCTCTGCTTGCCGACATATTATAGGGAGGTCTCTGTGCCTGATTCAATGCCTCTCTGCTTGCTGACATATTATAGGGAGGTCTCTGTGCCTGATTCAATGCCTCTCTGCTTGCTGACATGTGGTATGGAGATCCCGGTACTCTATTAAAGGAAGACTGGTCTCCATATAACATTGTATCTGTAGCAGACTCTTGTACATGATTAAGAAGTTTGTCATGACTTTGAGATTGTCTCCCTAAAGACAGCCGTGTATCAGGATTCCTCATTGGTAATGGAGGTTTAGGTTTCGGTGTTTCTGGATAATATGCCTGTCGGTTTACGAAAGGAACTTCATAAATTGAGTCAGTGGAAGTGTCATGGTCAAGAATTGGAGTGCTATTGCTACTCCTCATTGAGCTACCTGTATTGAAAACAGGATTTTCAAGAGCCATTGCCATACTGTATGGACGACCACTTGGCCCATAGCCACTCTGGTTCTGACTGTTCTTTTTCATTATGACCTTAGCAATATGCGGCTTTGTGATATGGCTGTTTTGACTCCTCACTTTTCTCTCATAATCCTCATTTTGGCCCATAACCTGCATTTTAATTGGAGCAGGATTATGTTGGTTGTGTACTTGCTGCTTTCGATGTCTGAGATCTTGGTCAGCAAGTGTCCTGACATCTACTTCATTTACTTGTACAATGGATCTCCTGTTAGGCCCTTGTCTGAAAGTTTGGTAAACAGTGGAAATGAAGTTCAGCTCTTGCTACTCTCCTAATGCCTATGTTGAGAATTACTTTTGAAATGGAAAACAGAGCCAGAGGGAATTTTTGGTTGAACATTTAAATCATGGTTTTGACAAAAAGATACGGAATGTGTATCAGATAAATTCTGAGAAAAATCACTACTTACTATATAAAAAAAAAGGGGGGGGGCATCTGATTTTAACTTTCAATATCATATTTTCCATTACACCCTAACATACATGGTACATGGTAATTCTCCAAAATCTGAAACTTTCTGATGTTTTTCACATGTGTAATTTGCACATTACAACACTGCCATCTTAAATTAACTTATCATATATCAATTACATAATCATCAAATATTTAGTTATCTATAAACATGACTACAGAACTACCTATACAACTTCAACATAAGCAATAAATCAATTTTAATCACAAAAATAAAATGGCCTATACTCTACACACAACAAGTGCCTTATCTGAAAAACTTCCCAATATCACGGTAGAGACTAACTGTATGAGGGTTTACAGGATTGTTGGAAAAAAGGTTATGCAGCACTAAGAACCAAACAAATCAAACGAAACGATTAAATGTAAAGTCATGGTCGAAAGTTCCCTCCAAGGAAACAAGTTGAATTAAAAGGGGAAAGTCCTCAGTTTTTGGACGATATCTGTTTAATTAACATTTTGCATGGACTGCGGCCTATTCACCCATGGACGATAGATCAATCATATCTTGGAGTTGAATATGATAGGGAACTTTCAACTCTTCCTTTATATCTAATAGGTTTCTATACTTTTGCAGTTACAAGAAACGAAAATGTTATTTAATGTTATTTCTAGAAATATTTGCTAATTTACAGGAATGATGATGGAAGTGATGTTATAAATCATCTATGCTAAATTACATAAAAATGAAGATTTACTCACTTGGTCTTACTTGGAACTGCCAAAGAATTTAACTCCAAAGTACAACTTTCACTTATATTGATAAAATGACAATAATAATCAGAAGAAAAAAAAGAAAGGTTATATAACATTTCATAGGCCCACATATGACATTTGAAACAAATATATTTGTTTCAGTTGACAAGTTTTCATTTATCTACAATACATAAAATACAATAAAATGTGATTTTCCAATACAATTCATCACAAAGGCATCTGACAATAAATACATCATTACACATGGACTTAACATTAGGACATATAAACAGCTAAGAAGTATAATATATAAACACATGAAAACCCACATAAAACAGATGAAATTATTATAAGTACAAGACAAATGCATCATTATTTTCATAATTTTCCAACATGAAATAATCACCATACTCAAAGCTTCCAAATTTCTTGTCCCTTGCACATACCACGGTCATTCCCAACAAACATAATCATCATGTTCTTATTAAACACATTAATAAGATTTACAAAAAAATCTTTGTAACCTAAGAATAAACAAACAATTCACAGTCACCAGCATGCAAGAACTGTTGTTAATAGGTAAAGCAAAATAAGTCACATGCATTGTGTTAATAAGCAAAGGAAAGCCAATGGTTCGAAAATCTCTGAACATAATTGTTATTGTTATTCTTTTATCATAATGATATCAACTGCAAATTGCACAAGAAGATATTGCTATTATAGAGACAAA
>BOPN01000656.1:30000-62500 GCA_017312705.2 Penaeus japonicus
ATTCCTCTGGATGCAAAGAAAAAAAATGTTAGCAAACATTAACTAATCTTACGTTGGTTTTTCGGTTATAATTTCAACTTTTTTCTCGGGAGTTTTGGGGACTTCCTTCTCAGGAACAGGCTTTTCATCGATGGTTTTCCCTTCCTCCCTCGATTCCTCATGGAGAGTATCAGCACTAGTGCAATGGAAGAAGGAAAGATATAACACCTACGACAGACATTACAAAGCTATATATACCCCAACGGATGCACGGGATTAATCATACCATAAAAATACCAAGCTCTCAATTACTTTCTTCGAAGAACAACAGGACAGGATTACAGCTGAGCTCTTAAAAGTGTCAATAGGAAATCCAACAAGTTAGAATTGTAGATACTTAGGCGCCAAAATCTACCCAAAAATAAAATCTACTTAGCTTATCATAGAAAACGGGAAGCCTGAGAAAACGAACGTGAGGGTTTTAAGGGGTAACTAACCTGGCATTCTTTCCGTCCTCGAGCATTGCTTCCTTGTCTTTATCCTTGACACCTCGCTTACCCAGGACAGTGGCAGTCAAACCAGCATTATTGGTACAGTAACATGTCAAATCAACAATGACGACGATGACGAGAACAGCGATGACGACAATTCCTGCGATGAGACCCACTCCTGGACTGGCGGTTGATGCCTCGGGCTGGTCGTTGCCTGGAGGTTTACGAGCTTATCAACAACTGTTTATTGGATCGACACCGCCACTACTTGAAACCCAGACGCTAGAAAATGATTTCACACTTATTATTCTTAAGAGTAATGTGTATTTTTCCCTGGCAAGTTTATAGGGTTTCAGGAGGCGGTCGTCTTGTCTTCACTGCATTACCCAAGACACGCAACATCACCAGCAACGTCAATGCATATAAAAAATATCGTATGGCATATGTTCATGAATATACAGTTCCTAAAAAACTGCCTCGATGAAAAGCTATGCAGAATTGTAGCAAAAAAAGCAGGCTTTCTGGAATATATCAAATGTATTAATATATACATGAAGCAGATGCTGGGGCATATTATTGCTGGACTTTGTATGACAAACCACAAACTACTTCCCACCACCAATATTTGTCATATCAAGTTTTTTTTCGTCTCCCTTATCATGTTGCATGTCATTGGACAAACAGTTTTCTATGATAAAACTAGTGTGAGGTGTTTCTACGGTGACTATCCTATTTTCACTACACACTGTGAAAGCGTGAAGCGAGTGTTTATGTACCTTTAACATTTGTCTGTCTCTAACAGTATTCCTTACAGTTACATTATTAAATGTTAACAAACATGTGGGAGAGCCCTCCTGCCCGTTTGGTATAAGAGAGAGGATAGACAGAGCACTGAAATAAGAAAGAGAAAAAGAGAGAACGAGTAGTGAACATGAACAGCCACTACGATAGTCGAGGTGCTCAAGGCTTAACAAGATGACGCTGTTGTAGGGAAATCCGTTTATCCTGGCCCACACTTACACTACGTGTCGCTGCACTGTTGGGTTGGTAGGCAGAAGTACGGGTGTACGGTAGACAGTGGTACTGGCTGACATTGGCGAGAGTAGACAGGTGGCTGGAACCCTAGCTAGGCTTCCCTAGGGGCCCAAGCCAGAAAACACCAACTACCGTAGGTCGAGGGATGGGCCGGGGTGTCACGTCAGGGACAGGGACAGGGACAGGGGGGGCAGGGCAGGGCATGGACTGGGACACTTAAGGATAGGAGGAAGAGGGTAGAGGAACGGAAATACCTGAAGAGTCTTGCAGGAAAGATGAAAGATTGGGTGGAACAGTTGAGATTAATCGTGATTGATAAAGTCTTCAAAAATAAATCAGTCTCCGTGCAAAGTTTGGGGAAATCTGATTTCTTCGGGGGGAAAAATCCGTAGTGGGGAAAGAAAAAAGGATTTGGCCGGGTAAGGTTTAACGGGACTGGTACCTAAGGGTCGCGAGAGCAAAGCTAATGATACCTGTTATGAACAAATTGCCCAAGCGGCGGCTGTGTGCAAGCCTTGCATATCCCATTAATCACTGCGTTAACATATTATTATGAATGCACAATTATGTAAAAATCGAGTTAGATCAAAATTATCAAAGCAATCTAGTCTAAAAAATAAGACCATATTCATATACATATAAAAATACTGTATATATATATACACACGCACATACGACATTGGCATTGGTCTAGAAAATGTTTAGGTGGTGATAGTAAAATCTTAGTTCTCAAATTAGGAAAGTAATAACTGCACATTACCACTCCTATACCTTTTCTTTAGATTCCTCTTTATGTTATAATTCATCGGTGACACACAAAAAGAGGTAAAATTAGTTGAACTCCTCGACGGAAAGAGGCAAGGTCAAAGATGGCGGTCTGGGCGGGTAACCTCTAAGACAAAACACACAGACTCTATCAAATGAAAAAAATCGAGGTTGTGGATTAGGATAGCATGGCGGAGGCCTGGATGGAGTTGGGGGTTGGAGGAGGAGGGGAGGGGGGGGGATGTGGTAGTGGAGGTGGTGGTGGAGGCAAGGTTGGCGGACACCATGGGTTAGAGAAGCGTGTGTAAAGGGAGGGCGAATAACTATTGGATCCCGTTAAGAAAAAAGTAGGTAGGTAGGAAGAGGTCAGGGTGATGATGCCGAGGTGCTCAAGTGTCTGGCAGCAGCATTCAAGGCACAGAGGTGAGGTTGGGAGAAGGATTAGGGCAAGGCAGAGCGATTGGTGTACACAAACAGTGACAATGTACGAGGGGAGAGGGTTTCACTACGCATCTGTTAGGCTTTGAAAAATCAGCACTTGTGTGTGTATAAAGACCAAGAGACTATGCGCTAAGGAATGTGTAACCAGTATGCTAGTACTAGGAGTAAAAAGACGAGAGATTGATTTAGCTGTTCTTGGGCTAAACTATTGGGTGACGAAGGATCATGGTAAAAGGGGTCTCTCTCTAGTGGGGTATACAGCATACAGCATTCTAGAGGTAAATAATTCCACTCTTTATAAAGCCACACACAGAAATGTTTCACAACGAGCCTTGATGATCCTGGACGAAATTTCCACAAATGTGTTTGATTTAAAGGCCAATTCATAAGTCGACAATCATTAAGGCTTGCTCTAAACGTCCTCGAAGTGATAAATGAAAGGCTCATCTTATGAATATCTTGTATTTCCAAACAATTTGTACAATTTCTTAATTACACTCAGCATTAAAGTGATAAGTCGGGCGACTGGCAACTTGCAAAGGGCAAACCATTGGCTGTACCCATGCCAAGTGACGACCAGCGCGGGATGAACAACAAGTCGAAGGAATTAACCACTGCACACGAAAGAACTAGGACAGAGCGAGCCGAGGTGGTCTAGATGGTGGGGGTGTGGGGGCTCGTGGATGGGGGGAACATACAGCTCTCATAGGGGAGGGGGTTGGAACTAATGGGGGGGGGGGGGGCGATCTCTTCGAACTGTAACATACATTCACAATACCTGCAACAACCTGTTCCATGAATATCTATTTTAGGTGTTAGACATATGGACACAGGTTGAGGTATGCTGATAGAGAGGGTACTGGGCAGTCTGGGTTATTGTTCTCTACCCTATAAAAAAATCATGCCGGTCAAAAATAGGGAGTTTTTCTCTAAGGGAAAAAATACTAAGGAAGCTACGACTAAAAAGGACACTGATTGCAATCACCATGGAAAGCAATGGTATTTTTTGATCATACAGACAGTGGTGGCAGTAGCTATTATTCCTCATACTAGAAAGAGAACTTTTGGACTTCCAAAAGAACTCTCACAGACTATAAACAACCACAAGTGTCTTCCAATGTTTACGCTAGAGTGAGGTATGTTTATGTTAGGTTCATTGGGTGACAACACAGTAGAACTAAGGAACATTTTCTTGGTTGCCGAAGGAGCGTTCACTTGTTCACTCTGTTATTATTTCCTACTGCCACGCGGAGCGTTCCCTAAGAGCTGTAGTTTCCCCGGCCAGAGCCACACCTTTGGAACAATGGTCTACTAAGGACTTACGATGGGAAGTTAGCCAGCCTATATGGATACTGACAACGTACAAGAAATAAAAAACGGATTTCCCTACGATTAGTAAAACATATAAAACGTTCACAACGTAAGAATAAATAACACAAAAAATGCTAAAGGTTTATAGACAGACTAAACTAAATAGAGGAATGTAATAAGGACCATAAACCAATAAAATAAAACACTTAGATCTTTTAATCGACATTCATGACATTAAAAAAAACCATTGGATCAAGGTGAGAGGACAACTGCCGGAGCAGACGGTGCAGCAACACGCCGGTGCTCATGCAGACACACACACACCGTCGCCCTCGTTGCGACCACGCCTCTTGTTGCATCCCATCACTGGTCACATTCCTTACCCTGGTGGGAGCGACTGCCACCAAGCATCACTCGCTATATATACATTTTTGCATATATATATATGTGTGTATATATATACATAAAGAGTTAAATAAATACAAACTGTGATGGATACAGCAAGAGTAAGTAGTGGCAAGGGGTTAAGCTACATAACAATGATAATAATAAAACAAATTTTGCGTGCTATCGAGGTGCATATCCACACCACTGTGCTCTGGCGAGAGTGGCGCCGGGGTGGATGACCCGTTTGGTTAGTGGATGGCAACCGTTTGGGGCGTCGGTGCCATTCCTCCGGAGGAAAGGCACCGCGCGCGAAAACGGTTGCATCTGCAACGGGAACGTTAACAGGATAGGGTTACATTTCCCGTATGTTGAGGAATGCACAAAGTGACATCCAAGTTCTGTGAAGTGAGAGACATGCATCTTGAGGACCTTGAAGCCAAGTGATTAATTAAACAAAACAAAAAATATATAATTATTAATTCTAGCATTTAAATTATTCACCATCCTCTCATTCTGAAGAAAACTCAAACATCGACTTTAGGATGAAGAAAAAAAAGCAAACAGGATCGTTGTAGTCATCTTGTGCAATTGTTACACTGGGAATTGTTGACAAGGCCAAAATGGTGGTCACCATGGACATACGAGGAGGAGGCCCCGCGAGTCGGTCGAATTCCAAAGTTTTCGGCGGGGACTTTCCAAAGAGACACGAGCGAGAGAGTCACATGTCGCTATTGTCGTTCGAAAAGTCCTCCTGACTTTGCAATTCCTCAACTCACGAGCGAGGGAGAACATGTAGCCTTACTTCGTTTCTCAATTGCAAAACATATTTTGCTTAAAATTTTCTCTCACCAAAAAAAAAGGGAAAATGAGAATTTGTTACTCTTTCACAACTAGGAGGGGAATAAAACGAATACCAAAACAAAAAAATAAAAAAGGGTGGAAATCCCCTATAAAAGGTGCAATGAAACGAAGCGGGAGCATGTTCGACAGGACTCCACAAAATAAACATTGTTTTTACTCTGATGATGCCACCATTAAAATAAACTTTCCCACCGGCGCCACTACTCCAAGAGGACACTAAAAATCAGAGAAAAAGTAGGATTTCTGGCGAGGGGGGGACCTGAGGCTGGACAATCCTACCTCGACTCCTCAGCGTAGATAGTAGTAGTGGTAGTGGTAGTATTAGCAGTAGTAGTAGTAGTAGTAGTAGAAGTAGTGAGGGATTGGTAAATATTAAAAGTAGAAGAGACAAAAAGGAGAGATGGGGAGAGAAAAAACAGAATGATTGAGCTTTTTAGCAACACAACAATGCCTAGCAGAAGGAGTAGCCCTTTATTTTTTTTATTTTTTTTTTGTCTTTCACGCCGCCACTACACCACACATATAACTATCGGAAACTTGGAAGTTCCTAACTGCTTATCACTAACAATGAGCTGATCTTTATATATACAGTGACACAGGCTAGGGTTAAAAGGTTAGCATAGTGACCATCATTGACACAATTCAGTTTTAATATCTTCCATGTTTATAATAATATCATTATCACCTTCAACATATCTCGAGAACTACAGGCTGTATCAAAATACTTAGTCAAATACATACTTATATAAGCATGTTTAAAAAGAGTTGTTGTTAAGGCTTGCCATTACTCAAGTTCACACTGGATGGTAGGTACTCTGCAGGTTAGCAAGCCTTATCAGCAACACTTGCAACATTCATAGTAAACCACTATAGAACAACGCATGTACTAATTAAGTTACTTTTCCACTCATCAGTTCTCACATACAGAGCAATTAGCTTATTACACTACAGTTGTGAAGAAGAAGAAGAAGAAAAAAAATCATCTTCCGGTTGAACATGGCAATCACCAATCAAGAGGATTGCAATACCAGCCTAACAAAAGTCTCGGCATAGAAAGAGAGAGGAAACGTTAACAGACAAATGGCAGTGCAGGTTTGCCACGGCACTCAGACCAGCAGGTGAAATCCCTCGCCATGAGCTGTTCCAAAGACTGTTTCAATGACAAGTAAACAGCAGACTGCAATATGTCTGTTGCTGGTGGAAGAGTCTGTTTCAGGTTTGATGACCAACTCCCTGACTGGAACTCGGATACCAAATCATCACGACTTGTTATCGCTAATGCATGACAGTAATTTTGCATAATACTGCAAAAAATTTGGCATTCGTTGGAACATAGCTTATCCTGCCGGAGGCCAGCAGCCCACATCTGACCTGCACCCAAGTGGCACCTGGTCTCACCTATAGCATGTCACACGACACGCATGTCTCACTGATACTAGTGTTAAAGCTACTCTAACAAGGTCAACTTTTGTTAAATATTCTGCACCTTTCACTGGCTCAAGAATTCACTAGTCATTGGTCGTGCACTTAAATCATATCTATTTCAGATACTCAAAAATGTAGTGTTCTACATTGTGAAAAAATAAACTAAACATTTTCTTTCCAAAAATATCCTTAAAAAAATTCTCAGTATCCAACATCAATGTTTGATGATCATCTAAACAAAACTAAGCACTCTGCAATATTTATAAATCTTGCATACAAGGAAAAAAAAAGAGTGTATTGCTAACAATACAACACACTCCTACTATCTCCAAACTCAACATTCAACTTCAGAGAGAAAGAGTGGAAAAAAGGGAAGAAAGTACCCTTTCCTCATGCCATCAACCTTTCCAAAATAAAAGAGAGGGACATAAAAGAAAAAGAAAAATTTACAATGTTCTTATCACGAGAGACTACACTCACGGAAAACACACCACAAGTCTCTTTGGATCAGTACCTCAAGCAGAAGCATAACGTCAATCTGTGTGACCAGCTATAGATAGATAGTTATAACGTGGCTTTTACACTATTTGAGTCCTATGTCACCTGGCACTGTCCTCTTGTGAGATGATGCTTCGTTTCAAAACGCAAAAGTCACTGAAACGTTATCTTATGGCTTGTCTCTGATCTTTTTTTTTCTCTCTCTCTCTCTTCAGCATCACTGAAACAAATCAGTAACTGGCCAATCTTTGAGAAGCTGATTCTGCTTTGTGAGATTATGAGGAACTTGGATCTTTTGGTCTTGGCTTCTTTCTTTTATTTGTATCTAGTCTTTTCTCAATTTGCCATTTGAAGTGAGTGGTGTTCAACTGATATCCAAATATCTATTAGTTATTTGTGCCCAGAATAAAAAATCATTTAAAAAAAAAACAAAAAAAGAAAAAAAAAACAGAAAAACGGAGCATAACTTCTTATCCCAGTAGCAAGTGAACTTTTGACTCAGTTCACATTCACCAATGATAAATTCAAACACTATTAGTATTCATAGAAGGACCTGTTTCCAATTCCTTACATTTGAGTAAGGATACACCAAGAAATATTGCAAAATGGCAGATCCATCCAGCCATCAGAAAATCTTGCAACAGTCCTATTTCATCTGATCCTAATTCAACTGCCTATACATATATATATAGATAGATAGATATATTCCTTTCTTTATCACTTATTTTGGTCCTGTTATAAAAAAAAAAGAAAAAAAAATCTGATTCCTAAGTTGAGTATAACTGGTAAGTATGCATGACGTAGGCCTAATGCGTAGTGGCGGCCGTGAGGGCAGAGAGAAGGCAGCAGCAGACAATAAGCAGAAAGGTACCGTGGGCGGGGGCACTGATGGAGGGGGCAACGCTACTGTACTGCACTGGCGACCCCGACCCGCTACCTGGCGGCGCCGATGGATCTGTAATACACACAACAACCCCACACTCAGCAACACAAAAAAGAGGGACCCACGCAGAAGACATGGCTGTGGCATTAATGAACAAAAAGAAAACAAAAAGTTTTTTTTGGGGGGTGGAGTGGAGTGGAGGCCTGGCTGTATGATGCCCGGATTCACACCTGGAATCACACAAGCCACTGGCCAGGAACCACATTAAACCACAAAATAAAAATGATGTGAAGAAGAAACCACATGAAAGACATCCATTCATACACACACACACACACGCGCGTACACACAAACACATACGCACACACATTACATTATATCTACATGATTTATGTACTGCAAATGAAAATGCAATCTTTAAGGAACAAGAAAACAAATATGGCATATATCAAAACATGCAAAAGAGGTGATCATTTACGTTCTTCCAACAACAATTTACATTACATTACACTACAAAATCAAAAGTGGATTTATCTGCGAGGCAAATTTACATGTGCTGCGAAGTCCAGTCTACTGATCTCAAGCATGCACTGAATCGAAATTGAAAAGTTCGATTTAATACAGAGAAGACTTCAAAAACATATACTGCAGGTAGATTTAGACGTGAAAAAGGGGAATAAAACAAACCAACTAAACCACAAACACACAGATGTCAACATACACCATCATAATCAGTCCACACACATACATAAAACACTTAATAAAATCAAGTAAATAAATTTCAAACTGATGCAATATATGGCATTCAAGAACATTCCATAAAGAAAATAATTTTTAAAAATCTAGATAGAATAAAATGCAATTTTTGAATAATACTGCTATGTTGGAAATGCAATGGAAATTGGAAAATCAAAAGATTGATTTGCAAGATTTTTCTCCTGGTTACTTGACATGAAGGAAATAAACAACTATTTCTCAAAATTAAGTTTAAATTATTTGGTATTGGTACTAATCTCTTGACAAATAAATTCTCATAATAATTCATTCCATAATATTGACTTTTGTGGACTAAACAATTAACACAAAATTTAATTTCTTCTTTTTTAACAGAAAAAATACTAATAATAGCAATATCATACACCAAAAATGCAAAAGATGATTTATCATGCAAGGAAGTACTGCTGAAAGATCAGATGACTGAAAATGATATTCACTATATACATAAAATTTACAAATAAAATGAATGCAAGGTAACAAACCTAAAAAATGAAAACAAGAGAGAAACGGAGATGAGAGAGCGAGAGGGTGAGAGAGAGGAAGAGAGAGAGAGAGAGCTAGCTAACAATGGAGAAGATGAGATGGAAACAAAGCCACCACAGGCCACTGGGCGTGGAATGGCACAGCACTAAATAATTCAAGTCTTAAATAATAACAATGGTTGTCACAGTAACTGAAAAATAATCACATAAATCGGGTTATTTTTTTGGAGAAATCTTTGAGAGAGAGAATCATGACGTGGATTTAATTAATAAATATATGGATCTGATCCAAATATGAAAAAAGAAGTTGTCGGAGAAGAGAAGGAAAAATAAGATTAACCCCGTACACATACACCACTCATGATGAAAAATGAAGAAAAAAAACGAAGAAGAAAAACTTGTGAAACGCAAAAGCGTTCGTCTTTTGTTTTACATACCATGCGCAGTCTTGATGACTGCTTCGGCCGGGGTAGAAAAGCCAATTGCATTATGCGCTCGCAGTTCGATCTTGTAAAAAGTGCTGCTCCGAAGACCCTTGATCGTGTAGACTGTGGCTGGGTACTCTACTTCCTCGGCGTTCTTGGTGCCAACGCTCTCCCACTGACCTGATGCGTTTTGCACCTGCACGGAGACAGCCAGTAGCCAAGGCCTTTACTCACAGGAAAAGGTAGGAAGGACAGGATCTACTTATGCAAATCCCACCACCCCTTAAAATGTACCACTTTACTATGCTTTGTACAAATATTTTTAAAAAATCATTGGGGGAAAGGGGAATCAAAACGAATATATATTTCTTTTCAGCAAAAAAAAAATTCTTACACGTTGGCCAAGTACTTTCCAAAAAGTCTCTCATATCCCCTGCTATTACTTACAATGATCAACCACATCAAGAGGACAACTCACCTGGTAGTACATGATTTGGAATACATCAATGGGTTCACCATTATCAAGAGGTGGCTTCCATCGGAGGGTGAACTTGTCAGGGTAAGGGATGGCTGTCACACCCTCCTCCACATCGAAGATAAGCGGCTCTTCGGGAACCGAGATGTGTGGCATTTGTTCTTCCTGCGAGTAGGTGTACCGTAAACATTATGTACCTCGTGTCTCTGGACGATTCATTTCTACACATATTACACTTAATTTTACAGGATATTTTTGTATACTTGTATGTTTATAGATGGTTGTTTGGTTTCCATGAATCTATTCAAAGCACATCAAAAAAACTTCAAAGTGAACGGAAAGTTACCTTCTCGCCACTCCATTCCCCTTCGCCAGCCTCACTTCTTGCAGCAAAACGGAACACGTAACTCTGCAGTGGCTGTAGTTTGTCGAGTGTATAGGTCTGATCTGAAAGACATAAAAATGGGGTTATATAATGCATACGGAAATTAAACCTTCCGGACTGTTATCAAAATCGGATTCCTTTTACACACCCTTAGTCCAATAGTGAGATTCTGCGTTGTCCCAGGGAAGGTCCTTCTCACGGTACTCCACGAGGTAACCCAAGACGGGCAGGCCGCCGTCATCAATTGGTCCCACAATGTTCCAGGTAATGGTTGTTGCCGTCTTTTTCTCAACCTGTTGAGGTCACAACCATATTAATAAAACGATTCTATTACACAGTACATAACATACGATCCATTCTGAAGTCTGTGCAGGTACTGTCAGAGATAGATACATCTCTCAAGCAAGTCATACACAGCTCTGAATGAGGGCCATTCATCAGCCATATACTCTCAGGTGGAGTGGCTATAACACTTACCTTGGCACTTGCTACTGGTCCAGGCACATGGGCCTCCTTCAGTTCAATGTCAAACTGCTTCATTCCCAGTCGGTTCGTGGCCTCGCAAGTGTAGGCGCCATAGTACTGGTTGGTGACTGGGGTGACCTTGAGAACTCCAACGGGGCCGATGGACAGGACTTGCATATTGGGATCATTTTTGCTGATTTCCTCGTTGCGCAGATACCACTGAACTGTTGATATAAAAAAAAAAAAAAAAACGTGATAAAAATGTCAAAATCAAGATAACAGCTGACTTTAAATCAACAGGTGACTTTTACCATTTCAATTTTTTTTCTCATCTGACAATAACTTACTTGTAGCATTAGGAATAGCTGTGGCAATGCAAGTAAGATTAACTGCCTGCTGCTGCCATGACCACTCAACGTCCCTGACTTGATCCTCAAAGGTTGGCATGAACTCAACGGTGATGTGGCCCCACACTTGAGTCTCTCCCCCTTCGGAAGTGGCCGTGCAAGTGTAGAGTCCATCGTCAGTGCGCACTACTCCGTGAATCTTGAGGCTGGTGATGAAATTCATGATTTGAAATATGGATGTAAAGGTGTATAAATCATAAGACAACTATATAGGCAAGTATATCCATGTATTTAGAAAAGGACGCATCAGACACAGGCATACCAGGATATATCTATATCAAAGAGCGGGTTAGATGAAGAGACGGAGGAATGGAGTGTGAGGAGAGAGAGAGGGGGGGAGAGAGGGGGGGAGAGGGAGGGAGAGTAGGAGGTGAGAGAGAGCGAGAGAAGGAGGTGAGAGAGAGCGAGAGAAGGAGGTGAGAGTGAGGGAGAGAGGGAGGTGAGAGAGAGGGAGGCGAGGGAGGGGGAGGGAGAGGGAGGGGGGGGGGAGAGAGAGAGAGAGAGAGAGAGAGAGAGAGAGAGAGAGAGAGAGAGAGAGAGAGAAAGAGAGAGAGAAAGAGAGAGAGAGAGTCTTCTATGACGAATTCCAGTGAATGAATCACAGTGCCACCTACATGCCTACGCGGCGGCCCTGATCGTCCTCGGTCTGCACGACTTCAATTCTGTCGTCGTTGTTGATGCCATCGACGAAGGGGTTGTCGTTGGAGAACTTCTGGAAGACGATCTTGGGCATGGGGTCCCCGGTGGCGACGCAGCGCATCTCCAGATCCCTGTCGACCTCCTGCGTGATGTTGAGGAACTGCTCCACCTTGGGCTTGGTGAGGACCTGCAGGGTGGCCTCGGCCGTGTCCTCTCCGGCGGGGTTCTGGGCGGTGCAGCGGTAGCGCCCCGAGTGGTCCGGCCGGAGGTCCATGATGGTCAGGATGCCCTTCTCGGAGTCGACGTAGTAGCCCTCCAAGCCCTCGAGGGGCGTGTTGTCCTTGTCGACCCAGGAGTAGGTGGGCGCGGGCTTGCCGGTGGCGCCGCACTCGAACGTCACGGACGCCTTCTCCACGCCCTTCTCGTCGACGGGGCGCTTGTCGATGGCGGGCGGGATGTGCACTTCCACCTGGATGTCCCGGAAGTCGATGGAGCCGAGTTCGGGCACTCGCGCGCGGCACCTGTACACGCCCTCGTCGGCCTCGCTCACCTGCTTGATCAACAGGCCGTCCTGTAGGATGATGTGGTTCTCATCTGCAATGGACAAGGGCATCCTCAGGATCTCACCTCTTGGCTCGCTTCTCTTTCTAGCGCTTCAAATACAATCCACAAACAGATTTTTTTAAGGATAACATCCTAAGGATTGTAATTGGACAATCGGAGCGCTGTCAACATCACCTTCAAACGTCGTACGCTCTGCGGAAAGAACTTTCACCCTCATCCCCTCCCACCCACCCCCACCCACCCTGTATCTTATAAGTACACAACTCTTCATCTCCCATCCCTCCACCCCTCCAACCCCCTCCTCGAGATCAAACCCTATTTACCCCTTTCCCTTTCCTTCTCTTCCCTTCCTTTCCCCCCAGCCCTCTTTTTTACCTCACGCCACCCCCCCCCCCAAAAAAAAAAAGCCACACCACCCTTGAACCTACTCCCTTCCCCTTCCCCTTCCCCTCCCCCTTCCTCCCGGCCCTCTTTTTTCCCTCACGCCCCCTCCCCCCAAAAAAAAAAAAAAAAATCCCCACCACCCTTGAACCAGCCAGCACCAGCCCCCCTCCCAGTCCCCATCCCTCCGCGAGTCCCTTACCGTTCTGCAGAGGGTGAAGGTCCTTGAGCCAGTCGATCTGAGGCGGGGGCTTGGACTTCGGGTTGCAGCGGATCTTGGACTCGGTGTTGATGATGGGCGTCTGGACTTCGGGCGTGTCGCCGAAGTCGATGTCCACTGTGGAAGGGCGGGGAGGAAAGATTTAGTATTTGGAAAAAAAAGGGAGTGATTCGTATTAGATAAAAGGATAAGGGAAATTACTCTAATTTCTTCTTTAAAACAAAATGCGTCAAATTTCTAGAGAATTTTTTTAAAGATTTCTACTGAAACCAAGTGCGTCAAATTTGTAAAGACAAACAAAATTTCTCCTGAGACAAAATAAGCTTAATATCTACTGGCTGAGAAGCAAAATGTGCTAAATTTCTGCTGAGAAACAAAATACACCAAAAGACATAAATGCACTTCTCTTTCTTCATAGATTTCTACAAACTTACTTTCTTAACAATTTAGATATCAAAATTTGAAGAAATGCGTTCCAAGTTCTCTGTAAGATTATAAGGCTCTGGATTAATGGCGCAAACGTATTTTTCTAAAATCAGAGAGAGCGAGAGACCGTGAGCGAGAGCGAGAGCGAGAGCGAGAGAGAGAGAGAGAGAGAGAGAGAGAGAGAGAGAGAGAGAGAGAGAGAGAGAGAGAGAGAGAGAGAGAAAGACAAAAGAGAAAGAGAGAGAAAGAAGGAGAAAGAGAGAGAAAGAGAGAGAAAGAAAGAGAAAAAGAGAGAAAGAAAGAGAAAGAGAAAAAACAGCGATAGAGAAGAGACACGCGCTCCACCTACCGAAGAAATCCACCATCAGTTTCGCCGACAGCTTCTGGTTGCCTGCGTAGACCGCCATGCACTCGTACTCTCCCGAGTCCTCCTCCCGCAGGTTCTGGATCATGAGGTCAAGCTTCCCGGAGCCTTCGATGCTCTCCAGGGCGATGATCCTGGCGGAGGCAAGGGCGAGTCCATGTTAGAGACGGTATGGGGGAGTCCGCCGCCACTCATGCATGACTGTTTATACAAGCTGCAGTGATCCATCCATTTCGGAATATTTTTTTTTTTTTTTAAGAGTTCTTAAAAAAAAGTGTAGACATATTTTTTTTCGTTTTTTTTTATCTTTGTTGTATTTCTATTGTTTGTTTACCAAGCATTTATCTTTTTTTTTAAGTTAGAAGGATTAATGGTTTTAATCTGATATGCAAAAAATGATATGGCTGTCAGCCCTTCACAAAGAGGGAACTGTATCTCTGATCTTCATTTATACCAACAATAGAATAAAAGGAGAAACAAGAAAGGAATAAAAAGAAGAAGAAGAAGATAAAGACAGATAACTAAAGGAGTCTGACTAAGTAGCAAATTTACATTCAGAGAGGAAGTAGAACAGACGAGGTCAAATGCTTAAAAAAAAAATCATATTAAATTGATTGACAAAAGTGGAATCAGCAAGCTGGAAATTAGTGTATGAAGAGTTTCGTCCTTCTTTCTTTCTTTCTTTCTTTCTTTTTTTTTTTGCATAATCAAAGTTCGGGGCAAAAACAAAATCACAGAACCACCTTCTCCTCCATCTCATGACCGGCAAAGAAGGTAAATCATTTACAATGAGGGGGGAGGGGGCACTGACGGTTATATCAGGATCATGTTACGGGGACAGATCCCCCACATTCAGGTTTAGAATTGTCCTTCGTCAGTTGGTGAAAGAACATGAAGAGTCTACAGTTCAGCTTTATATATGGACACTGTACACTTGAGGAAAAAAAACACAAATGTTAAACCGAGCAATCAAATCAGGCAAGTATCACGGGGGAAAAATATATATATATTCAAAGAAGAATCACTTTCTTCAATATGCCATTTAGAACTACATACAATGGTAAACAAAATGCTATCTATGTGAATGATGCCTCTATGTCTCTCATCTCAGTGGCTTGGTTATGCTGGCGACAATCCACATGTAAACAACCACATGAAGCCGTATTCTTTAAAGAATCCAAAAAAGGGAGACAGGGAAAGAGCAGGATCCGCCGACAGGAGACACAAGGACATAACGCTGGCCACTGAGACAATCTCACGGCGCGTCCTGGCACCGCAGCGGACACTGAACCAGTGCCAGGACACGCTCGCATGCTAGTCTGCCACAACAGTAACACGTAGGTACGTTACTGGTCACTAGGAGGTTTACACTCGGCTGGTGATATGACATCGACGTGTAAGGCGACCAATATGGCATCGCATGCATGTTTGTTTGTTTGTTTTCTCGTCTAGTTCTCAGATGGGATTTCTCAACTGATTTAGTTCTTCTGTCTAGTCATGGGAACTAGTTTGGTTAATACAGTAGTTAGACAGGCAGATCCATACTCAGGACTAACTGGACCTGTTGTGGAAGTTTTATGCAGTCATTCCTTCCTGCATACAACCATGTGGTGATGGCCAGCTAACAGTCATGCATGCAACAGTCTCATGCATAGTAACCGTATCAAAAATTTGTATAGTGATTCTCATTTCTGGAAACAAACAAAAAAAAGTTAATAACATAAGTCAGTCTCGCAAACAACTAAAAAAAAAGGTAACGAGGGTCTCTGCGTAGAACGACGACCACTTCGAGTAAATTGGAGAAAAAAATCGCGTCACAGCCTGGGTATAAGAAGACGCAGCCCCCCTCCTTTCTTCTAGTCCGATGAGGTGCTGTCCCCGTCTAAAAGTCGCCTGTCGTTGCTATCCTTCAAAATCCCTAGGAATCGAATCCTAATTCTCAATGCTACTTTCAGGACCTTTTTAATTTCTTAGGCAGTGATAGGGTCGACTAGATGCCGCTCCTATCGCAGGGCAGAGGAAGTGACGGCATTTTACTGTGCAATCAGATGATGAATATAATTCCTGAGCCCCATTATCCTCCACGTGTTAAAGACGCCATGAGTAACTCGGAGGCATTCCCCACGTGTCAGTTACGTAAAATAAAACGGAAAAGAGGCCGCGTGCATAACAACAGAGATCTGACAGCTGACCATAGCGAAAGAAATCAACCAATCGATTTGGAAATAAAATAGAATAAATTAAAAAGCTGTAAATGCACAAAAAGATTTTTAAAAAATCAAAACATGTGTAAGGAAAAAAAAATAACCTCTTCTACCAGGAGATAAATCGCTAGCACAGCCGCAGAAAGCAAGAACGGGCAAGACAATCGCATAAAACCCAAATAAAAATAAATAAAAAATAAATAAAAAAGAGGCGTAGCGAGTGAACTAAGTCGCGCTAACGTCAGCGATGGGAGCGCCGCCTTCGGGACAATGCATACAGCGCACGTTCCCGATGGGGCGCTGATTGTCCACACACGCCGTCGGCTCGGCTCCTTCCTTTCCCTCCCTCCCTTCCTCCCTCCTTCACCCGTCTCTCCTTCTGTCTCTCTCGTTCTCCGCTTTCTCTTTCTCTTTCTCTTTCTCTCTCTCTCTCTCTCTCTCTCTCTCTCTCTCTCTCTCTCTCTCTCTCTCTCTCTCTCTCTCTCTCTCTCTCTCTCTCTCTCTCTCTCTGTTCCTCCTTCCCTCCTTCCCTCCTTCCCTCCGCCCTCCGCCCTCCTTTCCTTCGCATTTTCTCCCTCTCTGTCCCTCCTTCTTTCCTTCTATCCCTCCTTCCCTGTCCCTCTGATACTGCATTTTCTCTCCCTCTCTTCCTCCTTCCATCTTCCTTCCTTCCCTTCTCCGGCCTTCTTTCCATGTTTACACATCTCGGCGCTGTCGATCCAAACCGCAAATAAATAAATAAATAATTAAACCAAAAAAAGAACGACTTTCGCCCTCTCCTACCTGAGCCAAGAATAAACATCAAAGACACAGAGAGCAAAGAATGATAAATAAATGAATAAATAAAAATATATAAAAAAGGGAGAGCTTCTTCAAAGCCGTCGGGCCTAGATACGAACAAGTGAATAATGGCAGCTGTACACTAGCCACTTTAAACCTATCGTCTTTCTCGATACGCGTCGCCATTTTTATCAAACCCTCGCCCCCCCCCCTCCTCCCCCCCCACAACTCTCTCTCTCTCTATCCGTGCTCCCTCCCCTCCCTCCCCTCCCTCCCTTCCCTCCCCCTTGCTCCCCTCCCTTTGCAGATAGAGCGCATCCTAGCAATGTCGAGATCGACGATATCCGAACACGCGCGCTCCCCCCTCCCCCTCCTCATCCCCCCTCCCCTGTCTTACGCACTCAACGTTGGAGATTACGTGTTGTAGATGCGTGGGCTTAGGCCGGATTCGTGAGTGCCCCTTAACTCCCCTCCCCCCTTCCCCCCACACACACTCCCCCTTACTTCCCCTCAACTCCCCCCCCCCCCAACCCTCTTCCTTCCCCTCCCACTGTGCCCTTCACTCAACTCTCTCCCCCCCTTCCCCCTTCTTCCCCCATGACCCCTCCCTCCCTCCCTCCCCCCCTCTCCCCTCCCTTCCTCCTTGAGACTGTGATCAATAAAGGTGGAAGAGTGAAGGGCGGAGAGGAGAGGAGAGGAGAGGAAGTGACTGATAACCGCCCAAGGCCCCGGAGAGCATTAAGCGAGTCTCGGATTACGACGGGCGGTCAATCCGACATCACGGAGGCAGCGTCCGAAGGGCTAAGGGGGTGGGGAGAAGGGGGGGGGCGAAAGGAAGGAAGGCAGGAAGGGGGGTGCCAGTGCCATCGCGTCATGACGAGTGACGCCTCGACCATCGGGAGATAACAGAGGCTTCTTCACCTCCAGCCCATACGAGTACTGCCAATCGGGCACTGACGAATGTAATGTACGAAGTCACCAGCGCTTGTCAGTATTCAACCTTTACACGAGTAAATACTTAAAAAAAAACTCACACACACGTTCAACTATTCGCAAGTATGCGTCTAGAAGAGTAAAAACAAATGACTTCTTAGAAGCTGGAGCTAATCGCTCTCGTCCGACAATATGACAATCATGGAAACGACAATTTAATCTCTTCATCTCTATCTCTCTCTCTCTCTCTCTCTCTCTCTCTCTCTCTCTCTCTCTCTCACACACACACACACACACTCACTCACTCACTCACTCACTCACTCACTCACTCACTCACTCACTCACTCACTCACTCACTCACTCACACACACACACACACACGCACACACACACACACACACGCACACACACACACACACACACACACACACACACACACACACACACACTCACTCACTCACTCACTCACAGAGCTTGCTTGCTTTAAAGAAAACGTATGAGCGACGCCTGGTTGGAATACTCTAATTTACACTATCTAATGTACATGGTCTAGTTAGGAGTTGCCAGCTAGTGGGAATAACAAGGCTTGCGTGGTGATCGTGATGGGCGTGTGGCAGTATTCAGGTGTATGCGCGTGGGCGGGGGCACATACAGAGCGCCTGGAAACATGCAGGCACCTCGCCACACCGCCCAATGCGCGCACAATACGCGCACAATACACGCACACGCACACACACGCACACACCCTTATCTCCCTCTACTACACCCAGCTACATCCACTCTCCGACTAATGGAAACAATATAAACAACATTCTCAACACAACCGATGAGAGAATATACACAAGAGAGGATTTCATAGTGACATTGCAGGATGCTCTATTTAAAAAAAAATAAAGGTATGCTGCATGATAACATCAACAAGAGCAAGACGTCGCCATCTTTGTGGTTGTTTAAGGATGCAGGTTTTCGGTCTATCAATCAAGTGCATTCCCGTTCTCTGTGGACTGGCAAGGTTCCCTCTCCCTCTCTCTCTCTCTCTCTCTCTTTCTCTCTCTATCTCACGTGCTTTTTTTTTTTTTTTTTTTTTTTTTTTTTTTTTTTTTTTTTTTTGCTCGCTCTCTCTCTTTTTTCTTTCTTTCTCTCTCCTCTTGCCGCTAGGACCCCCGGTGAACTATTACTATACAAGATCTAAGTCAGTGGCCTTTCAAGTAGGGGGACAAGATACACAAAAAAATATAAACAACAAAGAGAGGAAAGGTCTTTTGTTAGTCTACGTCCACTGTGGCCACCGACGTGCGGACGCTCTAGTCTCTGTGACACACATTGACGTCTGCGAGAAGCTACGTGAGGCCAAAACAACCCCCCGCCCCCCCTACACACTTGAGGAGACTTGTGTGTACATATGTATATATATATATAAAAAAAAAAGAGAGGAGGAGGTCCAGGGGGTTGGTTGACAAGGGTTGGGTTGGTTGGTTGTTTGGCCATAACAGAATGTACAAGGCAAGCTAAGACTGGCCAAGAGGTCACCTGAGGTTTAAGAGTAGGGTCGGAGAGGCAACCCTCCAGTGCAGCAACCTCACCCAGCCTACCTGCCATCAAGTCTGGCTCCGCGGAAATTAGGGGGGAAAAACAGGAAAAAGCAGAGGTCAAGACACATGATTAAAAAAAAAAGCGTAGATTTGAATCCAAACATATGTCAGCAAGTGGCGTTTGAAGCCTGTGTTTGAATAAATACTGAAATAAACTTATAAACACATCGTAATTAACAATAATATAAAAAATAACAAATACATCCTCAAATTATAAAGATATGTTTGAAGAATTGATCACAATCCATTGACAATTCTAAAGCAAGTGATTTGGGATTCATGTGCACCAAACAAATACAAAAAAGAGGTGTCCTTCAACCCCCCCAGTGAAAGAAAACAAACAAAAAACAACTGGTTAGTTCTTACCTATATTACCTTACCTACCCATCCACTCCCCTCATTCCCCTCCCCTCTCTATCTATCCTAACCTCTCCCCACTCTCATTTATCACTATACCTAACTATCAACCTATCTATTATTTCCCTCTCTCTTTCACTCGCTGCTCTCCCGCCTCTTCCTTCATTCCATCCATCCATCCATCCATCCATCCATCCATCCATCCATCCATCCATCCATCCATCCATCCATCCATCCTCCCTTCCTTCGTTCATTCCATCCTTCCTTCCTTCCTTCCTTCTCTCGCCTCGCTTCCTTCCCTCGCACTCCTGTCTCCCTAAGAGTTTAGCCCTAAGTCTCCTTCAGCTCCTTCCGCCCGCCCACCGGGCCTTCCTTGAGACCAGAACTAAACACTGTTGACCCTGACCCCACGATGCAACATGCGCGCCCACTTGCACGGCCAAAATATTCATTCTTCTCTCCCTTTCTTTTTCTTATCTCTCTCTCTCTCTCTCTCTCTCTCTCTCTCTCTCTCTCTCTCTGTCTTTCTACTTTACTAGCTCCTTTGCTTTCTTTCTATCCTATCTCCTATTCTACCTTCCATAACGACGCCCCCTACTGTTTGCAACACTTGTTGAATTTAACCTAAAAGAGAGTGTTACATCTTCTCAGCAACTTTGAAACAGTCTAATTGCAAAATACTCACAACACACACACACACACACACACATTTATCTACCTCCCTCTCTTCCCCTTTCTCTCTATAACAGAACCCCTTCTTTTCCTATTTTCACTTATACTCTTTCCCCACCTACCTATACCCCCCCCCCACTTTAACCCCTATCAAACTTCCAACCTACTCTAACCTCACTTCAATTCACTTCACCTTCCCCCCTTCTCCCACCCACCCTCCCACCCACCTACCCACCTTCCCCTCCCCTCCCAGCAACCCAACCCTCCCGAACCCCGAAGAACAGACAGACACAGACAGACAGACAAAACAAAACAAAGAAAAGGGGCGAATTGGCGGTTGGTACTCACGTGCCCTCGACGTTGGGTATCTCCTGGCCGTTGGGTCCCGACCACAGCATCTCCGTCACCAGCTCCGGGTTGTCGACCACGGCGCTGCAGGAGACGTAGGCTTTGTCGCCCAGGGGCTTGAGGATGCTGGACGGCAGCAACTGGAGGGCGGGCTCCTGGGCCACGCTTACTGCAACGAGAGGAGGAGGAAGGGGGCGTTTAGAGGCGGCTCCACGCGGATCTAGGTTGGGGCGATTTCATGCTGTGATTGCAATAATAGTAATGATAGTAATGATAACAATAAATGATGAAAGTGGTAATAATTATAATCATAACATCATTAATATTTATGATAATATCCAAAATAATGATGATAATAATTATAATAACAATAACAAAAGCAAAAACTAGCAATAATAATAGTAATAGTAAAAGTAATAGTAATAACAACAATAATAGAGACAGATAGATAGATAGATAGATAGATAGAGAGAATCAATTATAACACGAGGGTGGTCTTAACGCAAAACGTACCATGCACAAAGAAAACTAAAACCCAACGCAATGCCCATGGAAATCGGTAAAATATTGTAACTATAACGAAGCAAATACATGCTCTCTCATTCTCACTCTCACTCACTTGTCTCAATAAACTCGCCAATGTCAAAAAAAAGTCTCACTCTCTCTCTCTCTATATATATACATATACACATATCCCTTGTGAGCATGTGAAGACATAAACATGATCATCTTTCTTGATGTGACGCAGAACACTAATTCACCCCACCCCCCTTTTTCTCTCTCCAAAGATTGTACATTTTCCAATTTCGTAATTGTAATTTGTCAGAACGTACCTATGGATTGACTGGGTAAGAGTTGGCAAGGAGAAAGGGAGATAGATAGATAAATAGATAGATATATAGATAGATAGACAGAGTGAGAGAAAGGGAGGGAGGGGGAGAGAATGAGAGGAGAGAGGAGAGAGTGAGGAAGGAAGATGGGAAGAAAGAGAGGAAGAAAGGAGGAAAGAGAGAGAGAGAGAGAGAGAGAGAGAGAGAGAGAGAGAGAGAGAGAGAGAGAGAGAGAGAGAGAGAGAGAGAGAGAGAGAGAGAGAGAAGGGAGAAAAACGAGGGCGAAGAGGGGAGCGAGTGGGTGAGAGTAAAGGAAGGCAAAGAGTGAAAAGGAAGAGGAAAGAGAGAGGAAGGAGAGACTGTAGGGGCTAACAGGATGGACACTGTACTGTACACTGAATGTATACTGAGAGATTCGCGGGCATTCGCACCGGTTGCATGACTGACTGGGCGAGGAACAGGATTGGGGGGGGGGGGGTAGATTGGGGCCAAGGTGCCAAAACAAGCCTCCACTTACAGGCGATCAGTATAATGACTTCGACGAGGAAGGCCATGTCAGCGGGTCACACAAATTTCCGACGGGGACAAGTCATGGTCCACAGATTAAGCCGAGAGACGCACGCACACGCTCATCACAACGCCGCCGATCGAGAGTCTGCAGAGCTCGTGTCCAGCTCCCTGACCTCGCGGCCAAGAAGACCCCCCCCTCCCGCCCCACCGAGGCCTACGAGCTCAACCAGCGGCCCGACCCAACGGAGGGCGGCACGACGTCCTCGCGCGGCCCGCGCCCGATCCTCTCCGCCTCGTCCTCTGCCCCCCCGAGCGGCCGAGCCATGCCACGCTACCACCACAGCCCCACACACACTGCCCTCTGCCACTTACTCGCCATCATGCTCATTATGTCGACGAGGTAGGCCATCGTGAGCGCTGCCAAGACGTTCCTCCGCATCCGAGGGGCGCAGTCATAGCAGAGGGTGCGGCCACGGGGCTCTGACCCTCCCGCGACTCCGCCCGCCTGCGGCAGCTCTTGGAACCAACGGCGCCTCGGCGAAAGGGGCCTCCTCCTCCTCCTCGAAGCACGCGGGCCGAAGCAGAGAACCGAAGGACACGTTCTCGACCGCCGAGGACCGGACCGCGAAGGGACGCCCGACTGGCAGAGCCGACTCGTCACCGGCGACTGAGGGCTGTTCGCGGCCGCCGGAGGACTCGGACTCGGCCTCCACGCTGATCGAAGCCTCGTTGCCCTCCGACCTTTTGATCGGCCACCAATAACTCGAGCGAGTCGCCAGCGATGCCAGAGTCGTCAACTGGCCCTCCCCCACCCCGGGAAGATGCCTTTATTATGGAGATGCTCGTCGTGATTGGTCAGCTGGAGCTACTTCACGTCTCCTTCGATGGGCGGGGCTCTCGAGGCGTCTCTCCACGCTGACGCTGCCCACACGCCTCGCTCCACCGCCTCCACTTTCGCCCTCCACCGCCTCGAGGTAACGCCATCGGGCGGGCGGGCAGGTAGGCATAAAGGCACCCAACCCAAGCACCGCCGTTCGAAAATCAAGTAAAATTACACATGACGGAAAGAGAGAGAGGGAGGAAAAAATAATAATAAATAAAAAAAAGGCCTTGTAGACCCACTAAACCCCTCGACGCCCCCCTGCGAACTCGACACAAGACCTCTCCAGCTTCTCCCACAATACCCTTGCTGAAGCATCCCCCGCACCCACTCCACCCACCCTTCCACCCTCCCTCCCTCCTTCCCTCCCTCTCCGGTAATCAAGGTAAACTGGCCCTTATGGCGGCCCGACCACAGAGGCGAGAGTCGTCCGAACCCCGACGGCAGGAGAGGCAAGCCTTCGGAGGCCACGGATCGGTAGAGACAAAAGCAGGAGAAAATCACGTTCTTCTTCGCCGGCCGCGTTATAGGAGCGCGGAGGGACGCACGCCCGCACACCCGCCCGCCCGCCCGCTTGGTCTCCTCGCGAGATGCATCTTCATGAGAGGGGAAAAGCGGGGAAGGGAGGGGAGGGGAGGGGAGGGGAGGGAGGGGAAGGGAAGGAGGGGAGGGGAGGGGAGGGGAGGGGAGGGAAGGGAGGGAAGGGAAGGGGAGAGGAGGGGAAGGGAGGGGAAAAGAGGGGAGGGAAGGGGAGGGGAAGGAAGGGAGGGGGGGGCACACCGAAATCAACCCACGTGACCATTCATAAGCAGGCATCATTATGAAAAATGAGATAGAAGGGAAAATGGTGTTTGCCGTCACCCCGGTTGCGTCTCTAAGGTTCGACTGAAAAATTAATAGGCCTATCAACTTTTAATTTCCTAAAACGTTTCGATTAAAATAAAACCTCGCAGAATACCACCGACCGCGTTAATTACTACCCTAAACATACAGAAAAATAAGCCATAATTATACTAACCAAGCCGTTTCAGTCCGGGAAAGAGGGCACGGGGTGGGGATGGGGATAGGGATAGGGATAGGGATAGGGATAGGGATAGGGATAGGGATGGGGGTAGGGGTAAGGGTAGGGGTGGGGGCGAGGGATACTACAATTCCGCAAATTTGCAAAGCAAGTCATGCACCTTTCGACACGATAAAATACTGTTTATAAAAGGGAAGAAAACAAGAACGAAGAGAGGTAAGAAGGAAGGGAAACGGAGGAATGCCAACCGCGCGAACCCCTTTATAAGGAACATGGACAAGAAAGAGGGAGAATGATCATGTCATGTCATCACACTCTCCTGTAGGGAATGTAGGTACAATCTCCCTATAAATACTAAGCTCCTTTTAATAATAATAATAACATTTATTATTATTATCATTATAACAATAATAAAATGATAATTATAACAATAATAATCATCTTTATCATCATCTCTACAAATACACATGTCGAGGTCCTTCACAATAATAACAACAACAAAATAATCATCATCATCATTACAAGATGACAAACAAAAGCGACATTGTCAACTGCCCCTTTTGCGACGGATTCCGTAATGGCCGACAAACATTTCCTGGAAAGTGACATTAACGTCAAAAGAGATCAAAGAACCACACGCGCCAAATACACTATTTGTCGCTTCGCTTCCCTTCCCAAAAGCAGAAGAAACAGATAGAGATGAATATATAGAGAGATAGAGAGATAGAGAGAGAGAATCATAAAGATGGATAAATAGAGACGAGAGGGAATTAGACAGACTTAGAGAGAATAGGGGGGAAGGAAAGAGAGATTTAGGAGTGTAGAGGGAGTATAGAGGGGGGGGGGGAGAAAGTATAGAAGGAGGGGAAGGAGGGAGGGGGAAGAAAGTATAGAAGGAGGGAAAGGAGGGAGGGAGTATAGAGGGAGGGGGAAGAAAGTATAGAGGGATGGATGGATGGATGGAGGGAGGGAGAGAGAGAAAGAGAGCGAGCGAGAGAGAGAGAGAGAGAGAGAGAGAGAGAGAGAGAGAGAGAGAGAGAGAGAGAGAGAGAGAGAGAGAGAGAGAGAGAGAGAGAGAGAGAGAGAGAGAGAGAGAGAGAGAGTATATATATATATTCATTTATTTATTTATATATCTCAGTTTATCCACGAATCATATAAAACGTAACATTCAGTACTGAAAATGAGTACAAAAGCATAAAAGAAACAGTACAAAGCATTACACAGAAACGTTCAATGGAATCAAAGAATAGTATAGATGAACACAGGATAATTCCTTTCCGGTTGGGAGGAAAGGAAGAGGGTAATTGCAGATTTTACTCCCTAATGGCCGGATTATCCCACGGGCTGTGACGTCACTGGCAGATTTGTTATTTTCCTACTATGTTTGACTTGTGTGAGAGAGAGAGAGAGAGAGAGAGAGAGAGAGAGAGAGAGAGAGAGAGAGAGAGAGAGAGAGAGAGAGAGAGAGAGAGAGAGAGAGAGAGAGAGACTGAGAAACAGAGACAGACAGAAAGAGAAAAAGAAAGAGAGAAAAGAGGAGAGGAGAGGAAAGAGAAGAGAAGAGAAGGGAGAAAAACGCAGACGACACAGTAAAACAAAAACAACTACAAAAAAGGGAGAAAAATCTCACATCCTCCCTGAAGTCAAATCAAAATAACCTCAATAAAATGGGAAATTTTGGCGGGCAATCTCTCCCAAGACTCCTCGCTTGAGGTTGGTTAGATAAACGCACAAGAAAACACACATCCTTTGATACAAGACCTTTTCCTGCTTCAGATTGCAAGTCAATGCAAGAATCATTGAGCAAGAAGCTTCGAGAAAGGAGATTTTCCACATCGTTATCACTCGCCTTTTTTTAAACATTTCCCACGTGTCCGAAACGAGAAACGTGGCTCCAGATCCCGTATCACAAGAAAACATAAATAGAAACATAAAACAAACACAACCAAGTGTTCTATTTCAAGACCAGAGAAGACACACAATTGATGATGAGTTTTATCACGACTTAAGGGTTACGGCGTTGCGTACTCAATTAGAACGAACAAAAGCTTAGTCGATCAGATTGGATTCGCTCTCTCTCTCCCTCTCTCTCCCTCTCTCTCTCGCTCTCTGTCGCTTCCTTTTATCTTTTTAGGTCCGTCCTCCCTCAACCTCGGATGTTTAGGCTTTAGAGAAAACGGAGCTCCATGCAGGGATGACTTTTATATTATGCGAAAGTCTTTTCTGGTGGTTTATTTACATAATTTAGTTCTGTTTGAGAAATGCGGTCTCTCTGTTATGCGCATGTATTCAATTGAGTCAGGGAGATTGAGATGATAGTGTTTTGTTTATGTATCTCCTCATACCACATTTTTTTCTGTGCAGTTGGCGAATTTGTGAAACATATCACATTTAATTCCATAGTTAGGATTTTGCGTAACTGCTTAAAAAAATAATAATAATCTTTCATCATAAACTGGACTCGGAGACAAAACTTTTCGGTGACACTGAGGCGCTAGCAACACGCTGAGGAAAAAAAGTGGTAAAAAATGGTAGAATTCGTACCACAAAGACCCGACTCGAGAAATACTAGCAAATTACCTGTCAGGAATGTAGTTCTTCATAGTTCTTTGCTCTTGATGGAAAGCGTCACAGGGACTGGGTGAGGTCTGCTCGTCCCATGTGCATATTCTTTGATATCCGCGACCGCCGAGAGAGAGAGAGAGAGAGAGAGAGAGAGAGAGAGAGAGAGAGAGAGAGAGAGAGAGAGAGAGAGAGAGAGAGAGAGAGAGAGAGAGAGAGAGAGAGAGAGTGTGTGTGTGTGTGTGTGTGTGTGTGTGTGTGTGTGTAGTATGTGTATATATATATATATATATATATATATATATATATATATATATATATATATATATATATACATACATACATAGCGCTGTGTCAACTAGTATATTCAGATAAGTATGTCTCTAATAACTCATCTGTACCTTACCCGCTTCTATTATCTCAATTCATCATCTCATCAAAACATATCACCCACATGGGCACAGAATATAAATAAATACACACACAGCCTAACACATATTTATTGTGCATACAAGGAAAAACCGGTGGATGACTCCTGGCAAAGTCTTCTCGACAAAAGAGCATCAAGAATCGCGCTTATCAAGGGTCTTCGACGGGTCGTTCCAGGTGAGTAGTTCCCATGGTCGGAGCAAACGCTGCTACTTCAAGGTGAACGACCACCTGCCTCTGGCGCCGTCTCCCCCCCCCCTCCCCTCACCTACTCCACTCCCACCTAACCTCACACTTATCCTTGCTACTTTATTCAACATTCTGGATAAGATGCTATGCGTGTTACCATGCAAGGCAATGGCCGCACCAGTGCCGTAGATTAGAGATGAACATTTTACGAAACCCCTTTGTCCTTTTCCTTAGACCGACTATGACAGAGCCTTGAGTCTAAACACGCCCCCCCCCCCCCCCAGAGAACAGCGGGGACGAACTCACAACGCCTCTCTCTCTCTCTCTCCAGAGCTGCCGCTGGAAATGAAACTTGTTGAACGAGCGTGTTGAATATTTGAATCCGGATGACCGTTACCGGGCCGAGACCGGGCTGGCGGGCGTGCGCGCGCGCAAGAGGGAGGGAGCAAGCGAGCGATGGAGTGAAAACACAAGGTGGACGCGGGGCGGGCGCAACCCTTGCCCGTGGCCTCCTGCCCTGGGGCGCGCTGCGCATTCCTTCAAAGGTGGCAGCCACGACCTGCATCTTCCCTCGCATCCGGTGGCCGCTTCGCCCGTTGTTCTCCCTCAGCCAGATTCGAGCGCTAACTGCGTAACTGGCAAGTGCCGCGGGTCCTCGGCAACAGACGGCGTGCAACACATGGGTTCCGGTGCTGGCCCGCGACCCGGATATACCAACAGTAAAGGCATCTCATCCGAGCACTGGCAGCTCAGGACCACAAGGCGAAGTTGACGAGGATGTCCACCGCACAGTCAGCGGAGTTATCATTGCTGGAATAATAACCAGAATCCTCACTCGTCACGTCAGCGCGGGTGTGCACTGTAGGCGAGTTTGCAACGCAGCGTGGCGAGCGCGTCATCTCGCTACACTAGCGTCAGCTCCGGCCTGACACCGACCTCGACAGGAAGCTTTACAAAACGCACTGCGAATGGATGGCCTCCGCCCTGCAACTACGCAGAACGCAGGCACGCCCCCCCCCCCCCCCCACCCCCTCTCTCTCTCTTCAGCGTATATGCTTACTCCGTCTATCTCACGGAGAACAATAGCCGACGTGCATATCTCCCCGTTCTCTCGCTTTTCTTCAGCTGGCAATGACGTCAACCCCGTGGCCTTGTATCGTAGCTGGTAATGTCGCAAGGATCTCGGGCCGCGAGGGAAGCGCCTCCAAGTAGCAGGCCGCACAGAGGGGGGCGGTGCACAGAGGCGTGGAGAGAGAGGCGTCTACCGCAGGCTGTCGTGGAGCGGGACGACGCCCACTCGCCGTGCCTGGCCCTCTGGTGGCGCTGGCTGCACTCCAGAGAAGAACGCGCGCGCCCCCTTCGCTTTCCAGCCCCGAGTCGACGGACGGGACGAAACGGACGAGGGCAGGAAAAGTTGGACGAATGGAACTGCGGTCTATCGAGATTTCTGCGACTGTTCCAACTCCAATGCACTGGAAACGACAGCTGATATCACCGCTGAAAGAGGCAACCGCCTGGAAGCAGTGTCTGTGAACTGACTGCAGGCTGATACGACGTTATGGTCGTTTTTACTGCCTCTAAATACACCATTTTTTTTTTCCATCCAACTGGTAATTCAGGAAAAAAAATACGGCAATGCTACTGAAGCCATAAAAAGAACAAGAATCCTGAATGAAGCTGTCGATGTTCCTGGGGCGCATCTGGCTCTCCTCCCTCGCCCGCAACTCCCACAAGTCACCCGCACTTTGGCAAATTAATACTCTTGCCCGAGACACATCCGCGCCTGCGGCCTCAGAGCTCGGGCCAGCAAGGATCAACGTCAGTCCGAGACAAAAGTTCGCGACACGGCGGAGGAAGTTACCGGGACGAGCAGGAATTCATTAACGAATTCCCAGTTGGACTTCCAGCCTGTAGCTCAAACACGCACCTCTACCCCTGTTCGGCCATTTTTCATCCCTGGGTACATCCTTCATCTCCAACTCCGCTCGAAAACTTCCAAGTCTCGTCACTGAGGCAGCAAGAGCAGCGGATCGCAAGGGGAAAGGGGGGAGGGGAAGGGGGAAGGGGAAAGGGGAAAGGGGGGGTGGGGGGTCAGCGCAGCACGCCATAAAACACACGCGATGTCGTCGTCCTTTGCATATTTACTAGCCAAACTTTTCACTCTTGGGCGAACGGGGTCCTTGCGGCTCTCGGTGGCACAGGGGCCGGCGTAGCGATGTCTTTTTTTATCGGGGAATTTTACGATGCTTTTTATATCTCTTCGGCACTATTGGAATGTGGTATGGGTGCCGGCAAATGAGGTGTTGGACTATTCTGTGACACTGGTGGACGAAGGATTGGAATCTAGAAATTATAAATACTACACATGTTGGATCCGGCTTCGCCAGATACTCGTCTTGCGAATTTGAAAAAAAACGCATTTTTTAATATCTTTTAAATTTCTTATCATCCCCCGTCATCCGAAATACGAACGGAAAAAGCCATCCCACCAGCAAGAACAAGAACAACAACAGCAGCAAAATCCCGCGGATACTCTAGCTACGACCGGGATGTAACAGAGCAAGGAAATGAACTCATCCCCGGCGGCAAGACTAAAGCCCAGCCATACATCAGCTAAAAACGAAACTCGTGTAATGGCCGTCAGGAATACAACACCCAGGTACCGGACCCTATCTACCACCAGGACCCCTCCAGGACCCCTCCAGGACCCCTCCAGGACCCCTCCAGACCCCTCCAGGACCTCTCCAGGACCCTCCGCCTACCGGTGCCAAGTAACCCGAAGACTGGAGAGGACGCTAGAGGGGCCACGCTCTATTACTTCACTGAAACATCTCGGGTGCAGCCACGTGATGCACATGTGGGTACCTCAGGAGGGCTTAAAAAAATAGGGGTAGGGGTTGGAGGGAAGATAATCTGGATATCCTATCGCAAAAAATACGTCTTTACTTTTTACCCTCTTTGTCTCCTCCATTCCCCCCTCTTTCTCTCTTCTCTCTCTCTCTCTCTCTCTCTCTCTCTCTAAAAAGACCCCTTTCCGGACGACCCCCCCCCCCCATGCAGGGACAGTGATTGATATATTCTCCCGACTTATCGCAGGAATCCTCAAGTATTGCAGCCGCAGCAGGCAGAGACGGCGAACCTTTAGGGAAAGGCGTCAAGAGTTAAATGATCAATAATTACCGCCAGTCTCTCTGCTCCAGTCCATCAGGCCGACATGCGACGGGCACTCCCACGTGACGAATCAACTTTGCCTGCCATGCCAACACACACACACACACACACACACACACACACACACACACACACACACACACACACACACACACATACGTACCTATAAACATACGCAAACATATATCCATATCTATCTATCTATCTATCTATCTATCTATCTATCTATCTATCTATCTATCTATATATTCATCAAGCTCTAAGGGAGGACATCCGGAGCTTCACCACGCTCGGGCCAAGACAAGAGGCCTAAAAAGCAAAAGCCAAATACCAACGTGAGAATTCTCTCGAGTCATAACAGATGATGATAAACGACGCTGATTCCGCCCTCTTAGCGAGTGATAACGTCGAGGCACCGGCGACGTGAACACACAAACTGACCTCTATGGCGGCCATTACGGACCCTACAACGCCCGCAGGACACAACACTCGGGCTACTCCACCTGGCCATTAAGGGGCTGTAGTAATTAATCCTTTCCCGGCCTCGCTACGGGGCAGGGGACGCGAGGACGAAGGAGGGAAGAAGGCGGGAGGGGATTCTTGTTGGGAATGAAAAGAAAAGAAAAGGGGAGAGAGAGAGAGAGAGAGAGAGAGAGAGAGAGAGAGAGAGAGAGAGAGAGAGAGAGAGAGAGAGAGAGAGAGAGAGAGAGAGAGAGAGAGAGAGAGAGAGAGAGAGAGAGAGAGAGAGAGAGAGAGAGAGAATATATATTAAAAGAAAGAAAAAAGTTCACACAAAGCTTCGCCCTTCCCCCCTCTACCCCCCTTCCCCTCCCCCTCCCCGCCTCGCTGATTTACCGGAGTTGAATCCTCTTACGAATCGAAGATGGACATAATGAGGCTTAACGCCGGGAGGGGGCGCGCGGGGGACGGGAAGGGTAATCCCAAAATGATCATTGTCGGTCGGCAAAGTCCGACTGCCGTCCCTCATGAAAGCGGCCAAGAGGACCTTAAATTATGAGCTCTTTTGCCCGGTACTTCCGACTGACGTTCGCTAAAGGTTATCCCCCCCCACCCCCCCGCTACACACAGACATTCCCTTTGATACGAATATTTACGGCGAACGGCTGTCAAACATCGGATTGGCTCGCTCTCCCTCTCTCTCTATTTCTATTTCTGTTTCTCTCTCGCAGGGTATAGACGTCGCGTGCTTGCAAGAGCGTGCAACAAACCAATCCATTACACGATTTGAGTAATTCTTACTCTCGATCTGCACGTGCACTGCAATTGATCGAACTCTGGGACCGTTTCCACGAGGCGGACCATTTCCCTCGCCGGAGATTTCGAAAGGAAAATGCTTGCTTATCTCTTCCTAACTTATCCGCCTTTTCTTCCCATTCTCCTCACCTCCTTATCCTTATCCTTATCCTTATCCTCATCCTCTTCCTCTTCCTCTCCCTCTAAAATGAGTTTTCCCTCTTACTACTCCTCTCTATCCTTTTCCTAAACACCTTCCTTCCTTCCTTCCTTCCTTCCTCCCTTTTTTCATTCATTCAATCATTCTTCTCTTCTATCTTCCCTTCCTTCCTCTCCCCCCACTCTTCCCTTTCCCCTTTCCCTCCCTACTATCCCTCCTCTCCTCTCCTTCCCTCCACACACTCTTCCCTAGGCGGGCATTTACATCAGCAAAGAGAACCGACACAAAACACACTTTCCGTCTCGCCCTGCTTCGTGCTCCCCTTTTGCGCACGCCACTCCTCCATCTGTCTTTTTCTTAACAGATCAACTCCTTTCCTTTCCTCCCTCTCTTCCTCTTCCTCTTCCCTTTCTTCTCCCTCCCTCCCTTTCTCCAAATCTCTCTCCCTTACTCCCTCTCTTTCAATCTCCCTTCCTCTTCCTCTTCCTCTTCCTCTTCCTCTTCCTTTCTCTCTCTCTC
>BOPN01000656.1:67500-82500 GCA_017312705.2 Penaeus japonicus
AACTAACAACAAGTAACTAGCAAAGCACACCTCAACGCCTCGCCCCTTAGAGCCCCCTCCCTTCCCCATCCACAAGGCCAAATTATGACCACCCACGAGCCCATCTCACGCCCACCCCACACATCCACGTCACTATATTTTCACCTTATTTGCAAAAGGGGCGGCAATGGGGAAGAGAGGGGGGAGGAGGGAAGGAGGGAGGGAAGGAGGGAGGGAAGGAGGGAGGGAAGGAGGGAGGGAAGGGTAGAGAGTGGTTGGGTTGGTGGGGAGGAGGGTTGTTGGGAAGGGAGGGGGATGAGGAGGGGGAAGGTAAAGGCGGTCACCCTTGAGCAAACAAACAAATAACGGCGGTCACGCTGGCACGTTCGGTCACGCGCCCGTGGGTTCTTAATTGCGTAATTGATCCCTAATGACTCTCGAACGCTCCCTCTGTTGCCGCCTGCCCTCCCCCCCCCCCCTCCCCCATCACCCTTTTCTCTCTCTCTCTCTCTCTTTCCTTCCCCCTCCCTCCCTTTCACCTTTTTTTTCTTTCTTTCTCTTCCTCTGTCTCTCTCTGCTCAACTCCTTCATTACTATGCGTGCAAGCGTATTATATCATCACATCACTTACGTCCCTGCAGGTCAACAACCAAATTTAAAACAATGTTGCGAAATGAAAATAGAATCCGAAATGAGGAAGCCATTATACGAACACAAACAAACAAACTCTACTCGTCACCCACAGAACCCCACCCCCCCAACAACAACAATAACAAAAAAGACAATTTTCAACACAAAAACCTCAAAAACGCCCAACCAAACTGCGGTTCACTTCGAGTCCTAATCATTTCGCGCTAATCAAGCGGCTGTCAACTCCCTAATCCTCTTACAATCAATCAACTCAAAGCCTCCTCCGGCAGTCCACACCTCCCCGCTCCTCTCCATATGATGATTAATGCACGGGGGCTTTTAATCAAGCTTTTGTTCGTTTCCGGAAGAGATCGGAGTCTGAGAGAGAGAGAGAGAGAGAGAGAGAGAGAGAGAGAGAGAGAGAGAGAGAGAGAGAGAGAGAGAGAGAGAGAGAGAGAAAGTGAGAGAGAGAGAGAGAGAGAGAGAGAGAGAGAGAGAGAGAGAGAGAGAGAGAGAGAGAGAGAGAGAGAGAGAGAGAGAGAGAGAGAGAGAGAGAGAGAGGGGGGGGGGGGGGGGGGGGGGGGGAGAGGGAGAGAGAGAGAGAGAGAGAGAGAGAGAGAGAGGGAGAGGGAGAGGGAGAGGGAGAGGGAGAGGGAGAGGGAGAGGGAGAGGGAGAGGGAGAGGGAGAGGGAGAGGGAGAGGGAGAGGGAGAGGGAGAGGGAGAGGGAGAGGGAGAGGGAGAGGGAGAGGGAGAGGGAGAGGGAGAGGGAGAGGGAGAGGGAGAGGGAGAGGGAGAGGGAGAGGGAGAGGGAGAGGGAGAGGGAGAGGGAGAGGGAGAGGGAGAGGGAGAGGGAGAGGGAGAGGGAGAGGGAGAGGGAGAGGGAGAGGGAGAGGGAGAGGGAGAGGGAGAGGGAGAGGGAGAGGGAGAGGGAGAGGGAGAGGGAGAGGGAGAGGGAGAGGGAGAGGGAGAGGGAGAGGGAGAGGGAGAGGGAGAGGGAGAGGGAGAGGGAGAGGGAGAGGGAGAGGGAGAGGGAGAGGGAGAGGGAGAGGGAGAGGGAGAGGGAGAGGGAGAGGGAGAGGGAGAGGGAGAGGGAGAGGGAGAGGGAGAGGGAGAGGGAGAGGGAGAGGGAGAGGGAGAGGGAGAGGGAGAGGGAGAGGGAGAGGGAGAGGGAGAGGGAGAGGGAGAGGGAGAGGGAGAGGGAGAGGGAGAGGGAGAGGGAGAGGGAGAGGGAGAGGGAGAGGGAGAGGGAGAGGGAGAGGGAGAGGGAGAGGGAGAGGGAGAGGGAGAGGGAGAGGGAGAGGGAGAGGGAGAGGGAGAGGGAGAGGGAGAGGGAGAGGGAGAGGGAGAGGGAGAGGGAGAGGGAGAGGGAGAGGGAGAGGGAGAGGGAGAGGGAGAGGGAGAGGGAGAGGGAGAGGGAGAGGGAGAGGGAGAGGGAGAGGGAGAGGGAGAGGGAGAGGGAGAGGGAGAGGGAGAGGGAGAGGGAGAGGGAGAGGGAGAGGGAGAGGGAGAGGGAGAGGGAGAGGGAGAGGGAGAGGGAGAGGGAGAGGGAGAGGGAGAGGGAGAGGGAGAGGGAGAGGGAGAGGGAGAGGGAGAGGGAGAGGGAGAGGGAGAGGGAGAGGGAGAGGGAGAGGGAGAGGGAGAGGGAGAGGGAGAGGGAGAGGGAGAGGGAGAGGGAGAGGGAGAGGGAGAGGGAGAGGGAGAGGGAGAGGGAGAGGGAGAGGGAGAGGGAGAGGGAGAGGGAGAGGGAGAGGGAGAGGGAGAGGGAGAGGGAGAGGGAGAGGGAGAGGGAGAGGGAGAGGGAGAGGGAGAGGGAGAGGGAGAGGGAGAGGGAGAGGGAGAGGGAGAGGGAGAGGGAGAGGGAGAGGGAGAGGGAGAGGGAGAGGGAGAGGGAGAGGGAGAGGGAGAGGGAGAGGGAGAGGGAGAGGGAGAGGGAGAGGGAGAGGGAGAGGGAGAGGGAGAGGGAGAGGGAGAGGGAGAGGGAGAGGGAGAGGGAGAGGGAGAGGGAGAGGGAGAGGGAGAGGGAGAGGGAGAGGGAGAGGGAGAGGGAGAGGGAGAGGGAGAGGGAGAGGGAGAGGGAGAGGGAGAGGGAGAGGGAGAGGGAGAGGGAGAGGGAGAGGGAGAGGGAGAGGGAGAGGGAGAGGGAGAGGGAGAGGGAGAGGGAGAGAAAGTGTGATACAGTGAGAGACAGAGAAAGAGAGCAGGAGAGAAACAAAAAGAGAGACGGAGAGAGAGAGAGAGAGAGAGAGAGAGAGAGAGAGAGAGAGAGAGAGAGACTTAAGCTGCAACCGCGGAGCAACACCAACAAGTGTTGAATTCCTATGCAACGATTAATCATAAAGTCGGAATGAACAGGCGTGTATGGGGTCCGCAGACGGGTAGCGACGCCCAAACAAACAGTTTTTAAAACCCTAATTCGTAAACTGATCTACCAACAGGCACTTCCACGCCTCTCTCGTCCCAGAAGCCTTATCCGTTAGGGGAAAAAAGATGCATTTTGCTTCTCCCGCACCAAAATTACTTTCCTTTGCTTCCGACACCAAAACTCGTGCCACAAAAAAGAAAGAGAGAATGAAAGAAAGAAAGAAAAAAAAAAAACAAGGGCATTAACGGTTCATAAAACGCCGCCGTAATGGAGATTAAAAGAGACCTTCGAGTTGAAATTTGCACATATTCCCCTCGCTCTCGAGTTACGACTGGGCACTTACGAGGGGACGAGTACACCTGATACTCTTCTACTGCTTTCTATAATTCACTTTGAGGCTCCACGTCGTTAAATAAAACACATCTCACATCTCCGGATACCGATGAAAACGGCCATAAGGGCGAAAATAACATAGCTACCTGTTGGGAAGAGGAAGTATGTATTTGTTCCATTAAGTATCATTCCCTCCTCTCTCCTCTCCTCTCCTCTCCCTCCTTTCCTCCCCTCTCCCACCTCTCCCCTCTCCCTCCTCCCCCCTCGCATTAGGATATCGCTACTAGTATGTCTTCCTATTGTTCTGGATTCAGAAGGGATTCACATTCCTTTATTTCTCCATTTGTTTCGTTCTTTGTAGCATTCGATGCGACTGTATTATGAGCTCCGCGGCGCACCCCCACCCCACCCCACCCCACCCCACCTCTCCCCCACCACTTCCTCTCCCTTTTTTCCCCTCCGTCCCCGAAATTCTCTCTCGTCTTTCCAAATATTCTGCGACAACATGAGAGCTTTCGCTTGTGTATGCAAAGTGGGGGCCCTTTCCCCCCCCCTGACTCCCCCCCCCCTTCAAACAGTGAATATTTGCTTTCCTTACAGTGAACCTCTCCGTCGAATATTTGTTCTCCCTTAGGGTGAACAGTGGACCTCTTCGCCGTATATTTGTTCTCCCTATGATGGACAGCGGAGCCCTACGCTGTTCCCTCGCGCTGGACCCAAGGCTGAACATTGACCCCACCCCCCACCCGCCCCACAAACACACACACCTCAATGAACACTAAGGCCCTCATACAGAACGCTTAGCCTTAGCCTTCTCATTCTCCTTCCCCTTCCCCTTCCCGGCTCCAACACCGCCCACCGCCCACCGCCCACCAGACCCCAACGAGCACCGAGCGCACTCGTAAAGCCTGTTGACCTCGGCCGCGGTTGAAATAATGGGCGCACTACTTAGCGGCGGCTCTGCCATCGATCTCGCACCTGACGGGCTTCGATGAAACGATCTCCCCACCCAGCTACCCCCCCCCCCCGTCCCTCTCCCCACCCCACCCCACCCCACCCCACCCCAACCTTTTCCAACGCCCACCCACCCGTCCGTCCGTCCGCCCGCCCGCCCTTGATGCACTCCCGACATCTGTGAATCGCGCGGGCGGCTTTAGAAGGTGAGTGGGCGGCAACGCGGCGCGGATACTACTACACGAGGGACAAGACAAAACCTGCGGGCGGCGTCGGGTGAATCATCGGGTGACTAAACCGGGTATGGGCTGGGGTGGGGGAGGGGAGGGGTGGGGAGGAGCAGGGGGATAGAGAAAAAGAGGGAGAGAAATGGGCGGCAGAGAGAGAGAGAGAGAGAGAGAGAGAGAGAGAGAGAGAGAGAGAGAGAGAGAGAGAGAGAGAGAGAGAGAGAGAGAGAGAGAGAGAGAGAGAGAGAGAGAGAGAGAGAGAGAGAGAGAGAGAGAGAGAGAGAGAGAGAGAGAGAGAGAGAGAATGCTAATCAACGACTCGAGTGACAAGGAAGAGCTGACAATAGCACGCCCGCCTCCCGCCTCCCTCCTCCCTCCTCCCTCCCCCCTCCACCTCCCATTTTCTCACTGAAACTCATACTCCGAAGAAGGAAGCCAAACGCAGTAATAAAGAGAGTGGGGGGTGGGGGGAGGGGGGAGTGGGGGAGAGGGGAAGGAAGACTAGTGGCAAGAGATGAAACATGCGGGTTATGAGGAGGGGATGAGGGAGGGAGGGAGGGAGGAAGGGAGGGAGGGAGGGACGAGAAGGGTCATGACCGGAAGAGGAGAGGAGAGGAGAGGAGGAGGGGGGGGGGAGATGAGGCGGGGCGGGAGGTCATGACCGGAGGGGGGAAATAGGACAGAACAAGGGGGAAATGGAAATAATACAGGTACGGGGGGAAGGGGAGAAGGAAGGGGAGAGGGAAGGGGAGGGAAGGGGAGGGAGGGGAGAGGGGAGAGGGGAAGGTGCCTCGTCCACCTATCTACGTGACACGCGGTGAGAGAGTGCGAAAGGGCACCGAACGGACAAGCAATCTCAAAGAGTGCGTCAGCGGGGAGAGAGAGAGGAGAGAGAGGAAAGAGAGAAAAGAGAGTAGAGAGAAAGAGACTGATTTTGATAAGTTTATTCATACTATAGAGAGAGAGCAAGAGAGAGAGAGAGAGGGGGAGAGAGAGAGGGGGAGGGAGAGAGGGAGGGAGGGAGGGAAGAGGAGGAAGGGAAAAGGATGAAAGGAGATTGGCGTAAGGGGAAGGGGAAGGGAGAGGCAATGAGAGAAGATGAGAAGGAAGGAGAAAGAGGGGGGGAGAGATCGGCGTAAGGGGATGGGAGAGGGAATGAGAGAAGATGAGAAGGAAGGATAAAGAGGGGAAAAGAGGATGGAGTAACAGGGAGAGACGGAAACCTCCTCAAATGACAGACCAAAGCGAGGGCGATTGAAGTGAAAGCCGGATTGCGAATGACGAAAATTGAAAACGAAAAAAATAAAATAAAATAAAATGAAAGAGTAATAGCCAGAGCGGATGGCGGAAGCAGGTAACAAAGACAGCGGAGCGAGCGTGGATTGGGGGAAGGGGAGAGGGGATGGAGGAGGGAAAGGGAGGGGAGGGGAGGAAGGGACAAGGGGGAGAAAGAGGGGGAAAGGGAGGGGAGGAAAGCAAGAGAAAGGGGAGGGGAGGGGAGGAAAGCAAGAGAAAGGGGAAAGGGGGAGAAGGGAGAGGGAAAGGGGGGGACAAGTAGGAAGGAAAGAAGGGGAGGATGGATGGAAGGAAGGAAGGGAGGGAAGGAGGGATGGATGGATGGATGGATGGATGGATGGATGGATGGATGGAAGGGAAGGAAGGATGGATGGATGGAAGGATGGATGGATGGATGGATGGATGGATGGATAGATGGATGGATGGAAGGGAAGGATGGATGGATGGATGGAAGGGAGGGAGGGAGGGAGAGGGTACTACCTATCCGCAGGTGCAAGGGCTATTAATGACACAAGCTGCTCCACTAACAACTGCTTATTATTATTCCGCCGGCTTATTCAGCTCACCCGCCCGTGGAAGAGAGGAGGCGGGGCAGAAGGAACGAATAACAATTAAGAATTGTTTGTAGTATGAATGCATGAAAAAAAATATATCGAGGACAGTAATTATTCCTCCTTTCTCTTTTTATTTCCCTTCCTCCTCCCCCTTCCCCAATTCCTCATTCCTCCTTCTCCTCCCCTCCCCCCTTTGTACAATAACCGACTCCAGGTAAATATAACAAAATAAAAATAGGACTCCATAAATAACGTCATAAACGAATAAATAAAACATGCACTTCCATTCCCATATCGGATTCCCAACCGTACTTTTATCGCAGAGCGAAGTTCAAGTTGCACATGTTAATTAAGTAATGGAAGACCCCCTCCCCTCCACTCCCCCCCTCCCCCATTCCCCACCCACCTACCTCTGCCCTTGTCCCCTCCCCCTCTACAATTTCCCCCTCCCCTCCCCCCTTCGCAGTTGGACCTGAGGAGGAGGAGGAGCGGGAACAGAACAAAGGAAAGGGGAGGGAGGAGAGAGGGAGGGGGGTCAAGAGGAACGAAGGAGGGAGGGAGGGAGGGAGGGAGGGAGGGAGGGACGGGGGAGGGGAAGGGGAAGAGAAAGAGGAAGAGGAAAGCGGGCAGGTCGCATGCTTGCTTGCTTAATTGCTTGGCCGCCACAAAAGACTTGCCTTTAATATCTCTCGATTCTAGACCTAGCGCTAATATTAACGAGAGAGAGAGAGAGAGAGAGAGAGAGAGAGAGAGAGAGAGAGAGAGAGAGAGAGAGAGAGAGAGAGAGAGAGAGAGAGAGAGAGAGAGAGAGAGAGAGAGAATGAGAGAATGAGAGAATGAGTGAGAGTGAGAGCGAGATAGAGAGATACATATAGAGAGAGTGAGAGCGAGATAGAGAGATAAATAGAGAGAGAGTGAGAGCGATATAGAGAGATAAATATAAAGATAGATAGTGAGAGGGAACTGGAGCGGATGAAAACGATTTCGAGAGAAAACCAAAAACTGACGCCGGATCCAATTCAAGGGTCCTTAACACCTATTTACGGAGCGGACAATGGGACACAATACGGCGCGGAATAAACTCGAAAAGGGAAGAACGAAAAAAAAATAATAAAGCGGAAATCCACACATGACATGCGGGCACATGTGACAGGTGTAAATATGCGTCCGACAAATACACTATCAGCATGGCCGCGATAACGTCATGTCGTTATGATGTCAGAACCACAATACTTGAACACAAGTGAAGTGGAACGGAAAAAAAATAAATGAAAATAGAAAAAAAATACAGAAATAGCACAGATAAACTAAGCTCTTTTTACACATACAAAATAATACACAATGATGATGCTAGCCTAGCCCCCTTAGAACAAGAGGACAAGACAATAAATCCCCCCCCCCCCCCTCCATTCTCATTCAAATTCTATTTCTCGTTTTTCTTCTGATTCTGACTTTCATCCATCTCCTCTTCCTTTCCTCTTTTTCCTTTCATTTCTCTCTCCTCCCTTTCCTCTTTCTACCCTTCTCCTTCCTTATCATTCCATCCTCCCCCCACCCCTCTCTCTCTCTCTCTCTCTCTCTCTCTCTCTGAACGAAAGAACGAAAGAACGATTGCAACAAGCAAGCAACCTTACATGTGCCCCACAGATTTGCTGAGGCGGCTGGCTCTTCAATTTGGATCAGCTGATGCGATTGGTTGCGAGCGTGGGCGTGTTGGGTTGGGTTGGGTGTGCGTTGCGTAGCACATATTGCGAATCAAGGGTTTCCCCTCCCCTCCCCCTACCCCCTCCTCCCGCCGGCGCTTCTGCGTACGTAAGTAAACACGGGGATCACGGCGTACTGGTATGGCTGCCAGCACTATCCCACCATCGCCGCCTTTGTTGTGGCAGCCTCAGCGCGTACGCGTTCGGACACGTGATGGGATCGTGATAGGACCAGCTAGCTGGATTTCGGAAGGGCATACAAGAACCCATTTCAAAGTGAAGGTAAAACTGACGACGCTAGCTAATGATGGCTCGGGACATCCCCTCCCCCTAGCCCTCCCCTCCCCTCCCTTCCCTTCCCCTTCCCCTTCCCCTTCCCCCTCGTAAACGCTTCCGCCGCCCCCCACCCCAACCCCCCACTCCGGCACCCTGCGTACACGAAAACACGAAACACGCCATTTCGCAAACTGCTTCCCCGCCCCACCCTATCCCACCCCACCCCACCCCACCCCAGCACCGAAGACAACCAAGAGCTTGAAGACGAATCGTGCAGCGAACACCCCTGCCCCCTGCCCCCTGCCCCCTGCCCCCTGCCCCCTGCCCCTACCCTCCTCAACCTCCCAGCTTCCTACAAATAATTTTCTTAATTACCGTCATCATTATATCATTCCAGAACGGAGATGGCCCCTAATTAGCGGTTCTTAATAGCCGCCGCCGGAGTAAACAAGTCAGAAAGTTCCCTCAAAGCAAACGAGCCAAGTCAACGAGACTACCTTGCCTCCTTGCAATAAACAAAAAAAAAAACAAAAAAAAAACAATCAAACATGACACAAAATCAAAAAAACAAAAAGCAAACAAACAAAAAAAAACAGCCCCCTCAAAAAAAAAAAAAAAAAAAAAAAAAAAATCGAAATCAAAACACATAATTCGAAAGCCAACGCTACACCGCCGCCACAGCTCTAGTTTCAAGATGCGGTAGAGACGGTCCCGACGGTCGGGCGAGCGGTCGGCCGGCCTAACCTGACCCTCTCTTATCTGCGGTTGAAAGAAGTGTTGAAGAGAAGAACCAGAGAGAGAGAGCCTGGACGCCATTTTTTTCGAGAGGGGAGAGGGGAGAGGGGAGAAGGGGAGGGGGAGGGGGGGGGAGGTGCGGTAAGGGGAAGGTGTGGCTTGACTGTGCATAAACTACGTTTGCTGTTGCTGTTGCTGTTGCTGTTGCTGTTGGCTGTGCGGGGCTGTTGCTAAGCTGCGCGGAAGGGAGCGACGGAAGCGATTAACAGATGCAACTTTCTGGTGGCGAGGTTCTTTTTTCAGGGAGGGAGGGGGGGGGGAGGGAGGGGGAGGGGGAGGGAAAAGGAGACTTTTGACTTTGACAAGTTTAAATGGAGCGGGAGAGAGAGAGGGGGAGAGGGGGAGAGAGGGTGGAGGGGAGGGGAGGGGGAGGGGAGAGAGGGAGGGAGGGAGAAAGAGAAAGAGAAAGATAGAGATAGAGATAGAGAGATAGATAGATAGAGAGGGAGAGAGAGAGAGAGAGAGAGAGAGAGAGAGAGAGAGAGAGAGAGAGAGAGAGAGAGAGAGAGAGAGAGAGAGAGAGAGAGAGAGAGAGAGAGAGAGAGAGAGAGAGGAGAAAAATAATGTGTGCGTGTGTGTGTGTGTGTGTGTGTGTGTGTTCGTGCCCTCGCGCGCCGCCCCACAACCCGGGGATCAGCACGGACTTGTTGACGCCAAAGTGGACACGTCAATTACGGGGCATTTCCGGCGCCGTGTCCCGCCGCTGACAACACGCGTTTAGTATTCCCCCTCGCGCCCTCCCTGCTACACCCCCCCCCCCCGAACTCGAGTGGTCGCGCCAGTAACTACATAAATAATCGGGTAATTCGCGTGTCGACGGGCGCCGCGCACAATCCCCCGTTCCCACCCGACGCCGCCGACACCCGCGCCAAATCCTTCGTCCGTGTAACCGCTGGCAAGAGCAGAGGGAGAGGGAGGGAAGGGGGGGGAGGGGGAGGGGGAGAGGGAGAGGGAGGTCATTAGGGGGTAAGGGGGGAGGAAATTATTAAGGGGTAGGAGGAACATGGCACATGAATGGCCGTTTCAATGTTGAGGAGAGCATGCACGTATAGACCGATCAACAATGCTAGTCCTAGAAAACGCACCGACTTCATCATTGTTTACGCTTTCCCCCTTCCCCCCTCCTCCCTCCCTCCCTCTTTCTCTCCCCTCCTCACTCTCTCTCTCACACCCCTCTCTCTCTCCCTCTCCCTCTCCCTCTCCCCTCTCTCTCCCTTCTATCCCCCTCCCCTTCTCACCCCCCTCTTCCGTTCCCTCTCCCCCCACCCCCCTCTCTCTCTCCTTTCTCTCCTCCTCCCTTTCTCACACCCCTTTTCCTCTCCCTCTCCCCCCTCTCCCTCTCCCTCCCCCCTCTCTCCCTCTCCCTCTCCCTCCAGCTGACTCATCCCAATTCGAGCCAGCCACAGCCAGCCAAGGAGCAAAAATCGCCAATCGATACATCCATCAACTCCTCCATCAATCGCCTTCGAGAAACAAACAACACACACCCTCAACCCCCTCCTCTAACCTACCCCCCCCCATCCTACCTTATTAGTTCTCCTCTCAACCCCCCCTCCCGCCCACACACCTCTTCCTCTCCCCTATCACTTTGAACCAACCTCTACCCTCTCCTCTCCTCTCCTCTCCTCTCCTCTCCTCTCCTCTCCTCTCCTCTCCTCTCCTCTCCTTCCATCTCCTTCTTCCCTTTCACCCCCCAACCCCCCGCGTCCAATGAGACCTGCCAAACTCTAATTATCGGCTGCGAAGAGAGAAGACAGAGGCAAAAGAAGGGAGAAAAGGGAGAAGAGGGAGAGGGAGAGGGAGAGAGAGAGAGAGAGAGAGAGAGAGAGAGAGAGAGAGAGAGAGAGAGAGAGAGAAAGAATAGAGAAAGAGAGAGGGGAAATAGTATTGAGCAAGACGGATGAATTGGTGAGGGAAAGGTGGAGACGGGGGAGAGCGGGGGAGACAGCAAGAGAAAGAGAGAGATGAAACTAGACAGAGACAGAGAGCGAGGGAAAGGGCAGTCCAACCCCCCCCCCCCCCGGCCCCCACAAGAGGCGTTCCGAGGGCGCGCTGCTCCCGCCCGGCCCATCCGTCATGCGAGACGTGTGATAAATTGGTCGCGGCGTGACACCCACACTCCTCCTCGACCTCTCTCTCTCTCAAGCACTGTCAAGCCTCACCTAGCATCTCCTCCCTCTCCCCCCCCCCCCCCGAGCCCTGGCGTCGTTAGCGCCCTTCCCGTCTGTCACAGCATCATCTCATCTCGTCTCGCCTCGTCTCGTCAGATCCTCCTTTGCCAGAGGATATATACTCACTCACTCACTCACTCACTCACTCACTCACTCATTTTCTGTCTGTCTGTCTGTCTGTCTCTCTCTCTCTCTCTCTCTCTCTCTCTCTCTCTCTCTCTCTCTCTCTCTCTCTCTCTCTCTCACACACACACACACACACACACACACACACACACACATACGTACACATACACACACACACATACATTCATCCCCCACTGTAGAGCGACAGCAGGAGTGTCTCTGCCATCTAATCATAGCGCATTTACGGCTTTAAATCTCTGTACATTCTTTTCTCACACATGCAACAAATGTTTACTTCCTTTCCTTTCCTTTCACTTTTCTTCCCTCCCTCTCATGTTCCCTTTCTCTCCCTCTCAAGTTCTTTTTTTATTTTTTTTTTATTCTCTCCCTATCTCTTTTTCTCTCTTTCCCTCTCTCCCTATCTCTTTCCTTCTCTCTTCCCCATTCTCCGATCTCTTTCCTTCTCTCATTCCCTCTCTCCCTATCTTTTTCCTTCTCTTTTCCCCACTTTCCCCATCGCTTTCCTTCCCTCACTATCTCTTTCCTTCTCTCCCTTTCTCCCTTTCTCCCTTTCTCCCTTTCTCCCCTCTCCCCTCTCCCCTCTCTCCCTCTCCCCCTCTCTCCCTCTCCCCTCTTCTTCTTCTTCTTCTTCTTCTTCTTCTTCTTCTTCTTCTTCTTCTTCTTCTTCTTCTTCTTCTTCTTCTTCTTCTTCTTCTTCTTCTTCTTCTTCTTCCTCCTCCTCCTCTCACCCTTCCTTTCAACGCGACCTTTCCCCCCATCGGCTGAATAGCAAGACGGAGACAGGCTGACAAGACGTAAACACCTACGCAATACATCTTCGTTCGCAGCTTCCATCCCCCCCCCCCACCCCACCCCACCACCACCACCCTCCAGCGACACCTCATCTTATTCTCCTTCCTCCTCTTTCTTCTTCTTCTTCTTCTTCTTCTTCATTTCTGCTTTATTCTATCAGGACTGAACAGCAGATCGATCAGCAGGTTAATCAGCAGGTTAATCAGCACGTAATCTCCGCTTTGTTGTCTATTGCGACGACTGTGCCTCGTTCTCGGGGGAGGAGGGGAAGGAATGGCAAGGAGAGGAGATGTATGTGTATGTGTATGTGTATGTGTGTGTGTGTGTGATATTATATATATATATATATATATATATATATATATATATATATATATATATATATATACATACACACAGAGAGGGGGGAGGGACAGGAGGAAGGGAAGAGTAAGAGGGAGCGAGAGAGAGAAAGAGCGAGCGACAGAAAGAGAGAGAGAGTGAGAGAGAAAGAGCGGGCGACAGAAAAATAGAAAGAGAGAGAGAGGGAGGAGAGAAAGGAGAGACGGTAACAGAGATGGAAAGAGACTAGAGGTGAAGTGAAGTAGAAACAGATACGGGGAATAGGTAAAGCAGAAGAAAAGAGATAGAAAAAAGGATAAAGAAAACTGAGAGCAAGAAAGTAAGATAGGGGGCATCAAGTCACGTCAAAAGAAGAAGAGGAAAAAGAATTGATAATAATAATTGTAATAGCAATAGTAACAATAAGACAAGAAAGGAAGAAGATAAAATAGGAATAACAACAACAATAACAGAAATAAAAGCATAGATAAATTAAAACAGGAATAGAAACCCAAGAAAGCATAGATATATAATCCCGAATCTCATATTATTATAAAACAAAGTTAACAAATCCAGATCACAGAACAGGGGAGGGGGAGGGAGGAAGGGAGGAGGGTGTGTGTGTGCCCAGAAGCATATCGCGCGACCTGATCCTACACCTCCCCCCCCCTCCTCTCCTGTTCACCCCTCCTCCTCGTCCTCCCCCCCTATCCCCCCTCCCTCTCCCCCTCGTCGTCCCAGCGTGAGAATGCGATCGCCATCGGAGGGTCGGAGGGTCGGAGGTTCGGAAACGCGATAGCTTTGCGAAGCGGATTCGCAACCGCGGGGACAGAGAGGGAGATCGGGTGGCGAGATCGAGGGGGAAACCAGAGGGGAAAATGGGGTAAAATAAATAAAAAAAGGAAGGATGGAAGAGGGTGGGAGAGGGGGGAGAATAGAGGGGATTTTCTTGATAGAATAAAAAAAGAAGGGAATACTAGATGCTGACAGAAACAAAAGAGTAATCGAGAGGAAAAAGATCATAAAAAAGGGAGTTGGGGAGGGAGGGAGAATCGAAGGTAAATACACATAAAAAAAAGAAAAAATGACAAAAAAGGAAGAGAAAGCCAGAAAAGCAAATCAGAAGAAAAAAAGTACTTCAATATAAAAACAAATGCGATAGATCCCGAGAAAAAGAATCCCTCAAGACGAAAACAGAATCAACCAAAACCCAATCAATCAATGGGATCCAATTAAGCCGATCGCAACGAAATCAAAGCTAATCAGCCAGACACACTAACCTCATTAACGGGACATCAAATCCACGTCAAGAACATTCCCTTCAGACAGACAGACAGAAAGACACACACACACAAACACAGACACAGACACACAGACACACAGACACACAGACACAGACACACAGACACACAGACACACAGACACACAGACACACACACACACAGACACACACACACACACACACACACACATATAGAGGAACCGCCTACTGTATACATTTGTACCATCTGCGACCACCTGTCATGCCTCTCTCCACATGCCACCGTGGGAATTTGGAACTAATTACCTCCCTTATCCATACCTGTCTCCCCCCCAACCCCCCCCACCCCCACAACCAGTCACAGTGAGGCCCTCCGTCGCGTCGGCTGCGGCCTACTAGCGCACCGGGAGCACGGGAGGGAAATTAAAGATAATTCCGACGGAATCTTTCGGTTAACCGCGTGATCACCGTCCGGAAATTTCACGTAAGGGAACGCACCGCATCGCCACTGCTTCCTTATTTCTTTTCTTTTTTATTGCCTCCTCTCTTCTTCCTCCCATACATGGCTCTCTTCTTTCCCTCGTGTAACCACTCCCCCTTCCCTCCCTTCCCTCCCTCCCTATCCACTCCTACTACTCTTACACTTATCCTACTCCTAATTCTTATCCTCCCTCTCCTCCTTTCTTCCTCTCCCCTTCCCACTCTTCCCCTACCCTCCCCTCCTCCTTCGTCCTCATCCTCTCCCTCACCTCCTCCTTCCCTTCCCCTCCCCCCTCCCTCCCCCTTCCCCTCCTCCTTATCTTACTTCCTTATTTCCTTGACACTCCTTCCTGTTCGCAATTGGGATCCTCGAGAGAGTTCGGTTTGAGGTTCCGGGGTTGCTGACCCCCCCCTCCCCCAAAGGAGGGCCGAGGGGAGACGAGTTCCAACGTTTCTTTTTCTCTTTTATTTTCTCCCCTCTCTGGTAACCCCTCGTGTCTCTCTTTCTCTTTTCTCCTTCCTTTTTTCCTCTCTCTCTCTCTCTTTCACTTTCCAACCCACTTCTCTCTCGACCCTTTTCTCTCCCTTTCCTTCCTTCATCCCTTTCCCCATTCACTTCCCCTCTAGGACCCCTCCACCCAACTCCCCCTTACCCCCCTCCGAGTACCCAACCAAGGAATGCCCACCCACGAGCTCATCCTCAACCCCTCCCCACCCC
>BOPN01000656.1:90000-102500 GCA_017312705.2 Penaeus japonicus
CGCGGGGGCGTGGGCGGGAGCGGGAGCGGGGGCGGGGCGGGGGTGAGAAGGAGGGGTGTGGGCGCCTTACGCTCCTGGAACCGGATGAATTACGAACCTCTACGAGCACGCACACCGCTGCCTGCGCATGAACTAGCTCTCCCTCAGGAGAAGTGGAGGACAAAGCCCTGAGATGAGACGGCGATTGCTTGCTTGCTTGCTTGCACGGGCGAAAATCTGATTTCACTGTGACACGGGATGATCAGAGGTACTTTGACGTATTCGGAAAATACCCAAACACGACAATGCACTGGGAGAGCAAGTCAAGTCTTCCTCTGTCTGTCTGTCTCTGTCTGTCACTCACTCACTCACTCACTCACTCACCCGTTTCATACAAACCTCGTAAAGCCCCTAGGCTCATTATTAGGTCGCACCATAAACATCAGGGCGAAAAAAAAAAAAATCACAGCCCACTTTAGATATAAGACCTAGTTCCCCCCAGTTACAGGTGTGAGGGAGAGAAATGGGAGGGAGGAGGGAGAGAAGAGGGAGGGAGGATGAAGGGAGGAGGGAAGGAGGAGGGAGAGAGAGGGAGGGAGGGAGAGGGAGGGAGAGAGAGGGAGAGGGAGGAGAGGGAGGAGGGAGGGAGGGAGGGAGGGAGGGAGGGAGGGAGGGAGGGAGGGAGGGAGGGAGGAGAGAGAGGGAGGAGAGAGGGAGGAAGGAAGGAGGAGGGAAGGGGAGAGGGAGAGAGGGAGGGAGGGAGAGGGAAGGAGAGAGGGAGGGAGGAAGGGAGAAAGAGAGAGACCCAGAGAGAAAAAGAGAAAGAGAGAGAGAGGAGAGAGGGGGGGAGGGGGTAGCTAGATGGAGCAGGTGGAGCCAGAGCTAGTGTCCGAGGACGACAACAATGCAATGAGGGTCCAGGTAGCCTCGCTGTTGCAGGAAGCACCGGGGAGGGACTGACCTGAGGGGGGGAGGGGGGAGGTACAGAGGAGAGGGGAGGAGAGGCACTTGGAGGGAGGGTGATAGAGTACTAGAGGGAGAGAGAGGGGGGGGGAGGCACTCGAAGGGTGATGGGGCATTGGAGGGGGAGGAGAGGAGAGACAATGGGTGGGAGATAAGGTAATGGAGGGTAGGGGAGCGAAGGTAAGAGATAGATATGGGGGGGGGGGGGGGGGGAGCGAAGGGACGGGGGAGAGAGGGGGGGCAGGTGGACTGGACATGTGAATAATTAAGACCGAGTAGGTGTTACACGGCCGGTACCGTCGTCGGCTCCGCTCAAACACCTGTGTCTTTCGCGCCGGCAGGACCGTTTTGCTACACTGGCAAAACTACGAGTGAATATTTACAGAGAGAGAGAGAGAGAGAGAGAGAGAGAGAGAGAGAGAGAGAGAGAGAGAGAGAGAGAGAGAGAGAGAGAGAGAGAGAGAGAGAGGGAGAGGGAGAGGGAGAGGGAGAGGGAGAGGGAGAGGGAGAGAGAGAGAGAGGGAGAGAGAGGGAGAGGGAGAGAAGGAGAGGGAGAGAGGGAGAGTTCTGTGTGTGTGTGTGTGTGTGTGTGTGTGTGTGTGTGTGTGTGTGTGTGTGTGTGTGTGTGTGTGTGTGTGTGTGTGTGTGTGTGTGTGTGTGTGTGTGTGTGTGTGTGTGTGTGTGTGTGTGTGTGTCTGTGTGTGTGTCTGTGTGTGTGTGTCTGTGTGTGTGTGTGTGTGTGTGTGTGTGTGTGTGTCTCTCTCTCTTACTCTCACTCTCTCTCTTTAAGATCTTTCCCGAGCAGGTGAGATAACCAACCGTCTTATCTATATAAATATTAATTCTATTTGCGTCTAGAACAGCTCCAGCAAATACCAATAGATTTAATAATACCAATAATATATGTGTGTGTGTGTGTGTGTGTGTGTGTGTGTGCGAGAGAGAGAGAGAGAGAGAGAGAGAGAGAGAGAGAGAGAGAGAGAGAGAGAGAGAGAGAGATTCCAACCACGCAAAACCCACACTTGGAGACACACACTATCACAAGTGCCGTGCTTAACGTGCAATTAAGAGCGAGCGCAGATGAAGCTTAAGTATGCGTAATGAATCTCAGTCTTCCTCAAGGTTGAACCGGCAATGCCTTGACATCTTTATATACGATGACTAAGGAGGAAGAAGAGGTGAGATACGAGGAAGAGGAGGAGGAAGAAGGAGGAGGAGGAGGAGGAAGAAGGAGGAGGAAGAAGGAGGAGGAAGAGGAGGAGGAGGAGGAAGAGGATGAGGAGAAAGAGGAGGAGGAGGAAGAGGAAGAAGGGAAGGAAGAGGAAGGGAAGGAAGAGGAGGGGAAGGAAGAGGAGGGGAAGGAGTAGGAGTAGGAGTAGGAGTAGGAAAATAGGAAGGAGGTAGAGTAGGAGAAGGAGAAAAAAGAAAAGAAAAGAAAAAGTTCGGTAGAAAGAAGGGCCTTGATAGAGGAGGCGGAGGGAAAGAAGACACAAGGCGAGGAGACAAAACGGAAGAAGAAAAATCCAGAAACGGAAGACAAGGAAGGGGCCAAGAAAGCCAAGCGGAACACAAAAGAACCGGGAAGAAAAAACATAAATAATAATAACAAATAAATAATAATAATAATAAATAAATAAAATAAAATAAATATATAAAAAATATATAAACAAACAAATAAATACATAAATGAATAAACAAGATAAGAAAGGAAGGGAGAAAAAGGAAGAATAAAGAGAGTAGAGAGTAAAGGAAACGAAGAGAAAAGACCACCTAAGAATCGCAGACATGGAGGAGAACTAAGCACAGAGGACAGGGAGACGCACATGTCCAGAAACACTCGGAGAGGAGCTCCCTTCGTCTCTCTTTTCTCTCTCATTCTCTCTCTCATTTTCTCTCTCTCACGACTCTTATTACACACGCTATCTTGTATCCCACCAGGTCTGCCCGCCATCTGCTGCCCTCTGCTTGCACTGCCACCACCTGCTGCGCCCCTTGCATCGCACACCAACACTGACACATACTTCACGTATCAGTGTCACCCTAAACGCCCAAGTTACTTTGGGATCTCGTTCTCTACTTCTATTTCTTCTTTCTCTTCTTCTTTGTGCTTCGTGTTTTTTTCCCCCTTCCCGTCCATTTGCCTCTCTCGTTTGTTTTCTTTCTTTCTTTCTTTCTTCCTCTCTCTCTTTGTATCTAACACTTACTTATTTACTTACTCACTGACTCACTAACTCACTCTCTCTCACTTCCTCCCTCCCTCTCTCCTTTCCACACCTCCATCCATCTTCCTCAACCCCTCCCCCCTTCCAACCCCGCCTCTACCTCCCACCTCCCTCACACGGGGCAATTTTCTCCTCAAACACAATATATTTCCACCAACTGCATAAAGGAAGCAGCGTAATCCCCCCCCCCCCCCACGAACCAATCCCCTCCCCCCACTACCTCCCCTCATCCTACCCCATCCTGCGTAATCCAAGCCCCCCTACCCTCCCCCCCCCCTCCAACTCACCACCTCCACCTTCCCGAACCTCCCCCCCCCCCTCTGATTCCCTTCCCCGGGCGGCTGCTTCATAAATCGTCATTTACCGTAAACAATGGGATCAGGGGGGCCAATACGAAGGCCGAAGAAAAAAAACAAAAACAAAAAATAAAAAATAAATAAACATGAGGGGAAATTCTTTTTAAATAGTTGGTTGCGGGGGGGAAAGATCAATTATTATTCCGCCCCCCCCCCCCCCCCTCTCTCTCTCTCTCTCTCTCTCTCTCTCTCTCTCTCTCTCTCTCTCTCTCTCTCTCTCTCTCTCTCTCTCTCTCTCTCTCTCTCTTTGCGTTTCCCTCTTGATTTGTTTATCGTTAATTGCGTGTCTGTTAAACTATGTCTACGTGTGTATTAGTGTGAAAATCTTTATAGGCCTATAACACCTATTACGACACACACACAACACCCTAAATATACACGGACTTCCTGCGCAACCCTTAAAAAGCTTATAGAGACCCACGACACGTACGCCTATTATCCCTTAACAGCGCCCCTAAGCACCCTTATCCATACCCCCCCCCCCCCCCGTCTTTTGCTTCCCTTGCCCCCGCCCCCCTTATTTCCTTGGCACCCACTCCCGTTAGTTGGTGGAGTGTGGACTTGATGGCAAATAACCTCCGCTGACGTGCCGTGCCTTCTTCACCCCCAACCCCCCAACCCCCATCCCCTTCTCCTCTTTCCTCTTCTCCTACTCCTTCTCCTACTCCTTCTCTTTCCTCTTCTCCTACTCCTTCTCTTTCCTCTTCTCCTACTCCTTCTCCTTCTCTTTCCTCTTCTCCTACTCCTTCTCCTTCTCTTTCCTCTTCTCCTACTCCCTTCTCTTTCTCTTCTCCTACTCCTTCTCTTTCCTCTTCTCCTACTCCTTCTCTTTCCTCTTCTCCTACTCCTTCTCTTTCCTCTTCTCCTACTCCTTCTCTTTCCTCTTCTCCTACTCCTTCTCTTTCCTCTTCTCCTACTCCTTCTCTTTCCTCTTCTCCTACTCCTTCTCTTTCCTCTTCTCCTACTCCTTCTCTTTCCTCTTCTCCTACCTCTTCTCTTTCCTCTTCTCCTACTCCTTCTCCTTCTCTTTCCTCTTCTCCTACTCCTTCTCCTTCTCTTTCCTCTTCTCCTACTCCTTCTCCTTCTCTTTCCTCTTCTCCTACTCCTTCTCTTTCCTCTTCTCCTACTCCTTCTCTTTCCTCTTCTCCTACTCCTTCTCTTTCCTCTTCTCCTACTCCTTCTCTTTCCTCTTCTCCTACTCCTTCTCTTTCCTCTTCTCCTACTCCTTCTCTTTCCTCTTCTCCCACCTCCTTCTCTTTCCTCTTCTCTACTCCTTCTCTTTCCTCTTCTCCTACTCCTTCTCTTTCCTCTTCTCCTACTCCTTCTCTTTCCTCTTCTCCTACTCCTTCTCTTTCCTCTTCTCCTACTCCTTCTCTTTCCTCTTCTCCTACTCCTTCTCCTTCTCTTTCCTCTTCTCCTACTCCTTCTCCTTCTCTTTCCTCTTCTCCTACTCCTTCTCTTCCCTCTTCTCCTACTCCTTCTCTTTCCTCTTCTCCTACTCTATCCCTTTCCTCTTCTCTTACTCTATCCCTTTCCTTTCCACTCCCACTTCTCCCCTTTCCTTTCCACTCCTACTCCTCCCCTTTCCTCTCCTATTTCTACTCCTATTCCTACTCCTACTCCTACTCCTTCCCCCTCCCCCACCCCTCGCCATCTCTGCCCCCGCATCTCTACTAATGAAGTGTCGTCCAGCCTAATGGCTTGGCCTTTCCCCTCTCCTCCCTCTCCCCCCCCATTACCTTACCTCCCTTTCTTCGCCCCCCCCCTTCTCTTACTCAATTCTTGTTCCTCTTCCTCCTCCCTCCTCCTCCTCAAATGATGTTCCTTAGGTCGGAAATCCCACTAAGAATGCAATCGGGAGAGGCTTAGTGGCGCGAGGGGAGTAACGACGGTATCTCCCCTCTATCGGTGTGAATATTAAGAAAAACGACCGAGACTCAAGACAGGGGGGGAGGTGGGAGAGGAAGGAGGGGAGGTGGGGAGGAGGGTGGGAAGGGAGGAGGGGAGGTGAGGGTGAGGGGGGGTGGGAGGAGGAGGAAGAGAGGAAACTTCGCCTAGGTTGTTCGTCTTACTTAAAAGGGAAGGAAGGAGGAGGGGGTGAGGGGGAGGTGGGGGGAGTATAGAAGAGATGTAGATCTAATGAGAAGAAGAAGAATGAGGATGAAGGAAGGAGGAGGAGAAAGAGCAGGTCAAAAGAAGAAGTACAGAAAGAGAAGTATAATGAAGGGAGAGAGGACGAGAAGAGACGAGAGGCACAGACAAAAGTAGAATAAATAGAAACAGAAGAGAAAGAGAGAAAGAGAAGGAGAAAGAGAAAGCAAAATGAGAAGGAGAAGAAAGAGAAAGAGGAGGAGAAGAAAAAGGAGAAAGCCTATAGTGCTGCTTCCATGTCGTGAGGCTTTTGTTTACAAGTTAATCACGAATTCCCTTCTCGAGTGAGTGAGCGAGTGAGTGGGAGGAAGGGAGGGTGGAGGATTAGGAGGAGGAAGAGGGGGAAGGGAGGGAGGAAGGAAGAGGGGGGGAGAGACAGGGGGAGAAGGAGAGAAGGAGAGAAGGAGAGAGGGAGGGAGAGAGAGAGAGAGAGAGAGAGAGAGAGAGAGAGAGAGAGAGAGAGAGAGAGAGAGAGAGAGAGAGAGAGAGAGAGAGAGTACAAGAAAGAGCAAGAGAGCACAAGAGAGAGCAAGAGGGCGAGCGAGCGCCCGAGCCTGCACAGTGTAGGGGGAGAGGGATGGAAACATTGTACCTGCGACGTAAGCTTAATCAAATAAAACGCCCAATCTATCGCGGAAAGCTGTTGTTAAGCCTGGAGGCGTGAATCTAATTGTCCTCTGCACGATACAGGCGACGACGTTAGTCTCGAATAGGCCTACCCTCTACCCTCCCTTTTATCCTCCCACCCTCCTCTTCCTCTCCCTCTCCCTCATTCTCCCCGCACCACCTCTCTCTATCTCTCTCTTCGTCGCTCGCGCTCTCTATGTTTTTCTTTCCTTCCAGCATTAAGGAGAGCATAATTGCTCCCACTTACTTCCCTTCCTCCCTCCGTTTTTCCTTCCCTTTCCATCTAGACGTCTTCCCCCTCCCTCCCTCCCTCCCTCACTTCCCTCAACTCCTCTCCCCCCCCCCCTTCCCTTTAATCCCTCGTTTTCCTTCCTTCTTCCTTCTCTACTTGCATTTCCTTCCTTCCCTCCCTCTACTCCTCTTCCCCCCTCCCCCCTTCCTCCTCACCTCCCTCTACCCCTCTTTCCCCCCTCCCTCCCTCTATTCCTCCCCCCCCCCCCCCAACCTCAACCCACAACAACTTAGGTCGTCAACACGAGCCTCCAGTAATCAAACTTGGGTAATCCCGGACCCTCTTCTCCGGCTTTCCCCTCATCCATTACGACGAGGGGAAGAGAGCGAGAGGGAGGGAGAATGGGAGAGGAAGATGGAGAATGGGTGGGAGAATAGGGAGAATGGGAGAAGGAGAAGGAGAAGGAGAATGGGAGAGAGAGAGTAAGGGAGGGGGGAGGAGGGAGGAGAAATAGAGAGGGAGGGAGGAGAGGGAGAAGAAAGAAAAGAGAGAGAGAGAGAGAGAGAGAGAGAGAGAGAGAGAGAGAGAGAGAGAGAGAGAGAGAGAGAGAGAGAGAGAGAGAGAGAGAGAGAGAAGGGAAGCGAAGGATAAGAGCAGACCCATCCACATCATCTTTAGAGGAGAGTGAGAGGGAGGCCAGATACTTGGAGTAGCTGGGAAGGGGAAAGGGGGGAGGGGGTTGAGGGCTGGAAGAAGAGGGGAGAAATGCTGAATGGTCATTACGTAGGCGTAGGAGAGAAGGGGAGGGATCTATGTGGTGCTATGTGGGCGTAGGCATGGGCGTAAACACACAAACACAAACACAAACACAAACACAACCACACACTATACTTTTCTCTTTTCTCTCTTTTGGTTCTAAGATAAGGCAAACAAACAGCCGACTAGCCTCGCAGGGTCGCCGTAGCCTCGCCCAAGAGCAAACCGATCGCCACAAGGGTCCGTCCATCAGTCATCCAGCCTTCAACAAGGAGCCACGAATATTTCAGACAGATGATGACCCCTTTTCTTTTCCCCCTTTTCCTCCCGCCCCCTCCTTTTTTCCCCTCGTGATGGAGGGCGAGCTGGTCGGCCCTTTGTCACTGGCGCACTCAAGGGTTAAGGGTAAGAGGAGGGTGGGAGGGTGGAGGTGGGGGGGAGGGGGGGTTGGTTGACAAGCGGAAAAAAGGGAGGAAGGGAGAGGTGGGGTAATGAGAAGGGGTAGAGCTTGGGGGTTGGAGGGGGCAGGGGAGCAGATGGTAGTACAGGTAGACGGGGGGAAGGAAGAAAAGGAGGAAGCAAAGAGGGAGAAGATGGAAACGAGGAAGAGGGAAGAGGGAGGAGGGAGGAAGAGGAAATGAGGAGGAAGGAAGAGAAGAAGGAAGAGGAAGAGCGAGAGGGCGATAATCAGAACCTAGAAAATATAACAAAGTTAAAAAAAAATAACAACCACAAAAATATAAGACGATAAAGATGTACGAAAAAGAGGTGGAAAACTGGAGGAACCTGCGAACCAGACCCCCCCCCACCTTATCACTCCCCAACCCCTCTCAACCCCCTCAACCCCCCACAAATAGCTACTTCTACAACCCCCTCCTCATCTCAGCCACTCACATAGACCTATATAGACCTCCATACACCTTTCGTAAGTCCTCTGAGACTAAAAGCCTTGCATTATGAATGAACAAAAAACATACAGGTGAAGAAGAGGGGGAGGATGGGGTAGGGAAGGGAAGGGAAGGGAAGGGAAGGGAAGGGAAGGGAAGGGTGGGGTGGAGGGAGAGAGAGAGAGAGAGGGAGAGGGAGAGGGAGAGGGAGAGGGAGACGGAAAGGGGTAGGGGCAGGGAGGGAGGAGGAGTAAGACTTAGGAATAGCACGACGACAACGACGACGACGACGAAGAGGAGAAAGATGAAAAGGAAGAAATAATGAAGATGATGATGATGATGATGATGATGATAGTAATAAAAGAGAGAGAGAAAAAAACGACCATGACATGCAACGACCCAAAACTATATCAACGAATTATTTACTAGTATTTACCGTTCGAATTGCCACAAGGCTTAATGCTCCCCTCTCTACGCAGTGCCGGGGGGGGTAGTGCCGTTCGCTGCCATACCACCTTCCCCTGACTTACCGCAAGGTGGTTCGGCGTGGCTCGAGTGCCCCTGGGGCGAGATACGCATACCTCTCCGTCAGGGCCATGAAGTGCCTTAACCCGGCCTCTCCCTCCCCCTCCCTACCCAATGAGTGCCAGAGGGCCATCCTTACCGCGGTTTCAACACCCTTTCCAGACTTCTAAAACCAAGACAGCCGGACTTTATCGCCTGTCAAGAGGAGCTGACACGTCCGCAGCACCTGCCTCTCTCTTCTTCTCTTCTCTTCTCTTCTCTTCTCTTCTCTTCTCTTCTCTTCTCTTCTCTTCTCTTCTCTTCTCTTCTCTTCTCTTCTCTTCTCTTCTCTTCTCTTCTCTTCTCTTCTCTTCTCTTCTCTTCTCTTCTCTTCTCTTCTCTTCTCTTCTCTTCTCTTCTCTTCTCTTCTCTTCTCTTCTCTTCTCTTCTCTTCTCTTCTCTTCTCTTCTCTTCTCTTCTCTTCTCTTCTCTTCTCTTCTCTTCTCTTCTCTTCTCTTCTCTTCTCTTCTCTTCTCTTCTCTTCTCTTCTCTTCTCTTCTCTTCTCTTCTCTTCTCTTCTCTTCTCTTCTCTTCTCTTCTCTTCTCTTCTCTTCTCTTCTCTTCTCTTCTCTTCTCTTCTCTTCTCTTCTCTTCTCTTCTCTTCTCTTCTCTTCTCTTCTCTTCTCTTCTCTTCTCTTCTCTTCTCTTCTCTTCTCTTCTCTTCTCTTCTCTTCTCTTCTCTTCTCTTCTCTTCTCTTCTCTTCTCTTCTCTTCTCTTCTCTTCTCTTCTCTTCTCTTCTCTTCTCTTCTCTTCTCTTCTCTTCTCTTCTCTTCTCTTCTCTTCTCTTCTCTTCTCTTCTCTTCTCTTCTCTTCTCTTCTCTTCTCTTCTCTTCTCTTCTCTTCTCTTCTCTTCTCTTCTCTTCTCTTCTCTTCTCTTCTCTTCTCTTCTCTTCTCTTCTCTTCTCTTCTCTTCTCTTCTCTTCTCTTCTCTTCTCTTCTCTTCTCTTCTCTTCTCTTCTCTTCTCTTCTCTTCTCTCTTTTTCCTCTTCTTCCTCCTCTTCCTCCTCTTCCTCTTCTTCCTCCCCTCCTCCTCCTCCTCCTCCTCCTCCTCCTCCTCCTCCTCCTCTTCCTCTTCCTCTTCCTCTTCCTCTTCCTCTTCCTCTTCCTCTTCCTCTTCCTCCTCCGTTTTCGTCGTCTTCTTTTCTTCTTCCCCCATCTCCATCTCCATCTCTTCCGCCCAAATAATGCCAGACAGACTACAGGAATAACACGAGGAGGTCGGGAGGGTACGAGGGGATAGAGGGGCGTGGGGGGGGGGGGGGGTACCAAAGGGGAAGTGCTGGGGGTCACAACACCTGCCATAACACCAGGCGGCCGCGCAGGGCTTAGTACACCATGCGCGAGAGAGTCAACACCTGTTAAGAGCCTGTGTATGTATGTATGTGTGTGACTCATCATGGCTCTCTAGGTGGGGTAGGAGTAGGAGTAGGAGGGGGAGGGGGGTCGGTCACCCTTACCTTTCCCCTCTTTCCCCCTTCGTTCTCGGAATTCCTCCTTCTATCCCCTCGTTTTCCTTGATCCTATTCCACTGATCTCCTAAATTCTGTTACATTTCTCACCCTCCGCCAACTCCTTTTCTTACCTACTTCACTCTTTCCCTTCCTTCCATCCTTTCTTTCTTTCTTTCTTCCTTCCCTCCTAACATTATTTCGATTCCTTCCTTCCTCCCCCCTTCCTTTATTTATTTCCCCTCTTCTCCCCACCTCTCTTTCACAACTCCTTCACAATCTCACTCCACTCCAAACCTTTTCCATTCTTCACCTCTCCTTCACCTCTCGCGCGCGCCCACTTCCGGCTCTTTATCACCACCACCTCCTTCCACTCCCTTACCCACCCACTTACCCTTCCCCTCCCCTCCCCTACCAACCCACCTATCCATTCCCCTTACCCACGCACCTACCCCTTCTCCTCCATCTGCCAACCCACCCTCTATCCCCTCCCCTTACCTACACACCTACCAACCCCTTCCCCTTACCCACCAAACCACCTATTCCTCCCCTAACCTACCCACCCACCTACCTCTTCCCTAACCTACCCTCCTACCAACCCCTTCCCCTTACCCACCAAACCACCTATTCCTTCCCCTCCCCCTTACCTTACCAACCCTCCTACCAACCCCTTCCCCTTACTCACTCCTCGTCGTCTCAGGTGTCGACCGAGGCCTTCAATTCATTCATTCATTCATTCATCACAATCTGCCATTCATCACCGCGACGAATCCAGTCTCCAAAGACAAAGGGATCCTACAGGACAAATCATTAGTCGATGCAACGGCGAGGGGGGAAAGGGAGGGAAAGGAGGGAGGGAAAGGAGGGAGGGGAGGGGAGGGGAGGGAAAGGAGGGAGGGAAAGGAGGGAGGGGAGGGAAGGGGAGGGAAGGGGAGGGGAGGGAGGGAGAGAGAGGGAAAGGAGGGAGGGAGGGAGGGAGGGAAAGGAATGAGGGAGATGGAAAAAAATAGCGAGGGAAGAGAGGAAGCAATAAATGATAAGAAGAGGGAATGAAATAAAGTGAGAGGAGGGCAGGAGGGAAAAGGAGAAGGGGAGAGGATAAGTGAAGAAATGGAAGGAAGAGGGAAGAGAAGGGGTAAGGGGTAGGGGCTACCATGGGAGAACAAAGCTTCACCTTGTATAAGCAAATGCATTGCTCACGGACCCCTTCACCCCGCCCACCCCTGCCGCCATGGCCCCGCCCCTCCACGGCTCCTCGCAAAAGCAAACACAAGCAAAATACTCGATTTTTTCCTGAGTGTTCTCGCGTCGTGGAAGAGAAGAGAGCAGGGGGGGAGGGTATAACTACCTCCTCCTATCTTCCCCTACCCTTCCCCCTCCCCTCACCTTCCACTCCTCTCATCCCCTTCCCCCTTTCCCCTCCCCCCATTCAACACATCCTCAAAACCCACATCACGGAGGTCATTAAGGACTTACTAAGACCTCTATCAAACAGAATAAGAATACAAGAGGAAAATCCTTAAATAGACAGCGAGGTAATGGGAGGGAGGGAGGGAGAGGGAGGAGAGGGAGAACGAGGAGGAGGTAAAAGGGGGGGTAAAGGAGGAGGAGGAGGAGGAGGAGGAGGAGGAGGAGGAGGAGGAGGAGGAGGAGGAGGAGGAGGTGAGGGAGGAGGAGGAGGAGGAGGGGAGGAGGGGAGGGAGGGAGGGAGGGGAGGAGGAGGGAGAGGGAGAGGGAGGGGGAGGAGGAGGAGGAGGGGAGGAGGAGGAGAGGAGGAGGAGGAGGGGAGGAGGAGGAGGAGGAGGAGGAGGTAAGAGAGGAGGAGGAGGAGGAGGTAAGGGAGGAGGAGGAGGAGGTAAGGGAGGAGGAGGAGGAGGTAAGGGAGGAGGAGGAGGAGGAGGAGGAGGAGGAGGAGGAGGAGGAGGAGGAGGAGGAGGAGGAGGAGGAGGAGGAGGAGGAGGAGGAGGAGGAGGAGGAGGAGGAGGAGGAGGAAGAGGAGGAGGAGGAGGGAGGAGGAGGAGGAGGAGGAGGAGGGAGGAGGAGGAGGAGGAGGAGGAGGAGGAGGAGGAGGAGGAGGAGGAGGAAGTAAGGGAAAGGAGGAGGAGGAGGATGTGGAAGAGAAAAAGGATGTAGAAGAAGGGGGGAGGGGGAAGAAGGAAAAAAAAGAGGAGGAGGAGATAAACAAGCCGGGAAAAGAACAGAAAATCGAGTGAGAGTGAGAGAGAGGAAAAAAAGCGAAAGACAATGAGGGAGGAGAACGAACACTCATAACTCACATGCACGCACCCCGCCCTCTCTCATGACGGCGCTCATG
>BOPN01000656.1:110000-120000 GCA_017312705.2 Penaeus japonicus
ACCAAACCAGCGACGGCCGCTCACCTACATCGCTCGTCCTGGAACACGACGACAAATAAAACAAACACAACAAGAACACCGTCAACACCGTCAACGACATCAACGACAACCCTAAGCCCCTCCCCCCCAACCCCCACCTCTCCTACTCCCCCTACTCGACAGTCATACACGTGTCCCATTGCATCGCTACTAAATATAACATGAGAGAGCGAGAGCGAGAGCGAGAGAGAGATAGATAGATAGATAGATAGATAGATAGAGAGAGAGAGAGAGAGAGAGAGAGAGAGAGAGAGAGAGAGAGAGAGAGAGAGAGAGAGAGAACTCGTGAAGCACTAACGAAGGATGTAGGTGGCTTTTTAACCTTCCATGCGGCTCTCTGTTTCCAAGGGGGAAGGACAGCTGGATGGCGTCCGGAAGTACACGGAGAGTGTGATGGGGAAGGGGAAGGGGAAGGGGGGGAAGGAGAGGGGGAGGGGGAAGTGGATGGAGAAGGGGGGGTGGGGTGGAGAATTAGGGATGGGGAAGGGGAAGGTGAAGAGGAAAGGGATGGAGAAGGGGTGAAGGGGAGGGGGAGGGCTTCTGGGATGGAAGGTAGGAATGGGTAGGGGAGGGGGAGGGAAGGAAAGGGGGAGGGGACGGGGAAGGGAGAGGGAGAGGAGGAGGGAGAGGGAGAGCGAAGGAAAAGCGAGAGAGAGGGAGAGAGAAAGGAGAAAAAATAAGAAAAGTGGAGTGAAGGTGAGCACAAGGGGTACAAGTGTGGAAGGGTAGAATGAGATGAGATGAGGTGAGATGAGAGGAAAGAGAAGAAAAGAAAAATAAGAGAAGGAGAGATGAGAGAGATGAGAGAGATGAGAGTGTGTGTGTGTGAATGGGGTTGGGTGGGGTGGAGGGTGGGGGGGGAGTCTCCGCAAGTACCAGCACTCGCATATAAAACAGAAATGACGGTTCCGCCTCAGCATACGCAACACCGGAGGGACCTGCCTTCCATTTTGTCATTTCATGGTTTACCTTTTCCTCCTCGTTTCTCGTCCAGCCCTGCTTCTCCTTCTCCTCCTCCTCATTTCCTCCTCTCAAGTTCCCCTGGCGTTTCTCCTCTCTTGTTCTTATCGCCCGTTGTTCTTTATCTATATCCGTTGCCCCTTCGTATCTCTCTTTATCCTCTCGTTTTCTAAATATAGATATTAAACGAAATAAATCAAAAGATACGAACGGATGTGTTGCGAAGCAAGATTAAGGGGAGGGGATAAATGTGTGCGTGTGCGCATTTGTGTACGTGTATGTGCATGAGCGTACGAACATGTGTTTGTGCGTGTAGTAATATCCCCCCCCCCCCATCCACCCATCCAAAGAAAGAAAAAGAAACTAAACAACCCAGTAACCCATCAAATAAACAAAAGGGTAAGAAGAAAAAAAAAAATGGAGCAAATAACGAAAAACACAAAACACACACAAAAAAACAACAAAAACAACAAGATCGGATAACCCATCATCCGAGCTTCTTATCCAATTATCCCCCCAAGAAAAGAACCTCCGCGAATTAATAATACACCCCCGTTTACATATTTTTCCCCTCACTCACTCGCTCGCTCGCTCGCTGACCGGACCTTCGGAGCACAAACATTCTCCCCTCGCCCGTGGAGGCCGGCTGGAAAACATGCCGAACTTCGTTAGCAAAATTAATGCCCAGGAGAGGAAGAGGGGAGGAGGAGGAGAAGGAGGAGGAGTAAGGGGGTGAGGAGGGGTAAGGGGGGGAGGAGGGGTAAGAGGGGGGAGGGGGGGAGGGGTAGGGGGGAGGGGGTAAGGGGGAAGCAGGGGGAAAGGAGGAGGAGGGGAAAAAGTGGAGAAATGATGATGATGATGATGATGATGATGAGGAGGAGGAGGAGGAGGTAGAGAACGAAGAGGACGAGGAAGAGGCAGAAGATGAGAAGGAGAAATAGAAAGAAGAATGATCAGTGTCATCAGTGCTTTGTGGATCGTCTCTGACAAAAATAATCAAGTATATAAACAAAAAGTACCAAAAAAAACAAGCGAATCAAAACCCATAAACGAATCCCACAAAAAAATATAAAAGAAAAGAAAAGAAAAGAAAAGAAGAAGAAAAAAAAAAAAACACGTAAACAGACCCACAACGACGCAAACACTCCACCCAAGCCCTTGTTACCCGCAAGAGTCGCGCCTTCACGCCAGAGGGGAAAAGGGGCGTGGCTTAAGACGGCCGAGGGGGGAAGAGAAGGGGGGAAAAAGGGGTGGGAGTAGGAGAGGGAGGGAGGGAGGGAGGGAGGGAGGGAGGGAGGGAGGGAGGGAGGGTTGAAGAGGGGAAGAAGAGAAGATAAAAGAGGAGGAGGGAGAAAGGGGGAAGGAAAGGAAGGAGAGGAGTGAGTGGGGCGGGAGGGGAGAGGGGGAGGGAGGAGGTAAAAGGGTAATAGGGAAGAGGGGCGAGATAAGGGGAAAATTAGCGTGATGGCTGGCCTCACACCCGGTGTTGTTCTAACAAGGGGTCACTCATGACCTCGGGCGTGTGGCGAAGGAGTGGGCGGTCGGTCGGCCGTGAATGCTAGGGATGAGTAAGCTTGTGAGTCAGTGAATATGGGAGTGAGTGAGTGAGTGAGTGAGTGAGTGAGTGAGTGAGTGAGTGAGTGAGTGAGTGAGTGAGTGAGTGAGTGAGTGAGCAAATTGTAATATAGAGCCAATATCGAAGGCTTGGTGAAAAGAAAAATCTATCATAAAAAAAACATATCAAAGGCAAAAGCGCTATGATATAAATACAAAGTCGACCCATGAAACGAAGCAAAGAATTGCTAAGAAAGAAAAACGGTGGAAGGCACATAGAAAAGAAAAGAAAGAAAAAAAGAAATATGGGGGGGAAAGCAATCAACTACCGATACACGTCCGCAACAGACAAGAAAAAGACGAACATTTCCCCTCACTCTCAGGCTTACCCTAACACACCTTCCCCTTCTATTCCCCATTTTCTCTCTCTCTATCCACGCCCCTTCCTCTCTTTCTCTCTCTCCTTCTCTCCACTCCCACTACATCTCCATCTCCATCTCCATCTCCATCTCCATCTCCATCTCCATCTCCATCTCCATCTCCATCTCCATCTCCATCTCCATCTCCATCTTCTTCCTACTCCTCTTCTTCCTCCTTCTCTTCCTCTCCCTTCTCCTCCTCCTCCTCTTCCCCCTCTTCCTATTTCCTCCCTCCCTCCTCCTCTACCTACAACATTTATCAAAGACTCCATATTTCTCCCTCTACCCTCGTTGTCTTGTCGCATCTCCTGTCTGCGTGAAATCTCTCCCTTCCCTGAAATGTCTAATACGAGGGCGAGAATGCCCTGAATGCCTTCAAGAAAGAGAAAAAGGCACGTTTTCAAACCAAGCCTTCTGTCTGTGTGTGTGTGTGTGTGTGTGTGTGTGTGTGTGTGTGTGTGTGTGTGTGTGTGTGTGTGTGTGTGTGTGTGTGTGTGTGTGTGTGTGTGTGTCTGTCTTTCGCCATCGCGCACTCATTTACACACTTAATTCACTTAATTACTCATTTACAAAAAAAAAATCTTTGTTTCTCTGTTTCTCTCTGTTCCTACCCCCCCCCCCCTCCCTTTCCCCCTTTTTCCCCCTATTCCCGTTCTTCCTCCTTCCCTTCCCTTCTTCGCCTTGTGTGTCCTGTCTTCATCTGCCACCGCCGCCGCATTCGCCTTTTACTAAGAAAGAAGGAGGAGGCGGGGAGATAGGAAATCGATGGGAAGGGGAGAGATGCAAATGTGGAGAGAGGGAGAGAAAAAGAGAAAGAGAAGGAGAAAGAGGGAGAGATGCAAATGTGGAGAGGGAGAAAAAAAGAGAAAGAGAGAAAGAGAGAAAGAGAAAGAGAGTGATAAACAAACACGTAGACCAAAACACACACACATGCTTGAACATCATCTTCTCTTCCCCTTCATTCCCCTCCCCCCTCCCTCCCTTCCCCCCCCTACCCAACCCACCCAGTCGCCTGCCTCAACAACATTACGAGTGATTGCATTACATTTATTGATTGTATTACCTCCGATTACACATGTCCGCGTCGTCACTCAGGGGAAAAGAAGGGGAGGGGGAGAGGAACATAGGGGGGAGGGGAAGGGGAACATGGGGGAGAGGGGAGGTCATTAAAAGGTGTTAGAGGGAACGAGGGGAGACGATCAGAGAGCCGTGGTATAAGGAAGGAGGGAAGGAGATCTTAAAAACAGAAAGGGGGAATCTATGGTGTGTATGGGGAGAGGGGGAGGGAAGGGAAGGGGAGGGGAGGGAAGGGAAGGGGAGAGGATGAGGGAGGGGGGAGAGGGCGAGTGAGGGAGAAGGGGAATGAAAGGTGATCGTGAAAGAGAGAGAAAACAATTTTGAGAGAGGGAGAGTCGAGGGGAGGAATATGATTTCACAAGGATCTTCAAGTGAGGGGAAACAAAATAAGGAGAGAGAATAGGAAGGAGGAAATGGAGATAAGCGACAGAAACACGATAACTCTGATCGCATTCCCCTCCTTGTTACCCCCCCCCTCACACTAACTCTTTCCCTCTTTCCCCACCCTCCCTACCTCCCATCATCTCTATCTCTATCTCTCCCTCTCCCCTTCCCCCATCCACAACACTTTCTCATTCTCTAACTCCCTCTCTCACCTCTCCCTTAATCCCTCTCTCTCCCCCTCCCTTATTCCCTCTCTCTCCCCCTCCCTTATTCCCTCTCTCCCCCCCTCCCTTACTCCCTCTCTCTCCCCCTCCCTTACTCCCTCTCTCTCCCCCTCCCTTACTCCCTCTCTCTCCCCCTCCCTTACTCCCTCTCTCTCCCCCTCCCTTACTCCCTCTCTCTCCCCCTCCCTTACTCCCTCTCTCTCCCCCTCCCTTACTCCCTCTCTCTCCCCCTCCCTTACTCCCTCTCTCTCCCCCTCCCTTACTCCCTCTCTCTCCCCCTCCCTTACTCCCCTCTCTCTCCTCCCTCCCTCCCTCCCTCCCATCCACTCCCTCTCACTCCAACCCATCCTCCTATTCTCCTATCCTCCTTCCCTCCTTCCCTCCCTTCCCACTCCTTATCTCAAGAGGTCGAGATACCACCATGTCCCCAACACTCCCAAAGAGGAACGGAAGGTAGACAATGGCAAAGTGTCCCCTTCGAGAGAGCTACGAGAGGAGATTCTAGGGTTCTCCCCCCCTCCCCCCTCCATCCCTCTCCCTCTCCCTCTCCCCCTTCAACCCCTTGAATAAGTCGCATAGTCCACACCTCCTTATCCCTACACCATCCCCCCCACCCACCCTTATCCTCATCACCTGCAACTCACTCTCACTCTCTTTCATAATCCGTAGCTATTTATACGAATAACTTCAAATGACGTCACTCACCCTTCGCACATAGAGAAAAAAATCTCAAGTTAAAAAGTTGACTAAGAGCCTTAATCTACATACAGGATGTAAAAGTGAGTGAGTGAGACAGCTAGGTAGGGAAGGGGAGGAAGAGGGAGAATAAGAGGGATAGGAAGAGGGGGAGGAAGAGGGAGAGGGGGAGGAAGAGGGAGAGGGTGGGGAGAGGGATGGATGGAGGGAGGAAGGATGAGAGAGAGAGAGAGAGAGAGAGAGAGAGAGAGAGAGAGAGAGAGAGAGAGAGAGAGAGAGAGAGAGAGAGAGAGAGAGAGACTATAAATAGAGGAAGCAGAACAAAGGACAAAGAAAGCTAGGAAGAATAACGGGCGTGACTCAAGAGGAGGAGAGAGGGGGGGGGCGTGACCACGGAGACAACACATTACATCTAAATATAAATATTTTCTCTTTCTTTCCTTTTCATTTCATCATTCTTTCTTTGCCGTTATGTTTGGTGCTGACATAAAAGATTTCCGCTTCAAAGACGATTTAGATGTAGGCCTATAGGAATTGATATCCCGTTTCCGCCAACGACATCCAGCCATAAAGAAGATCTATCCAGAGAGAAAACATCAACGCTATCTTGAAACGCTTGTGACAAATCAAATGGCATATTAAGGGTGACAAAAAAGGGCGAATCACGATTGAAATGCCACAATTGGCCCTGAATGTCGAAAACCTTTTTTCATTTTTTTTTTTTCATCTAAGGGCTGTTTGCAGCGTCTGCTGTCTGAGGAGAGAAGGAGAGGAGGAGGGAAGGAGGAGGGGAGAGGGAGTGAGGGGGAGGGGGAGTGAGGGGGAGGGGGAAAGGGTGTGAGGGGGAGGGGGAAAGGGTGTGAGGGGGAGGGGGAAAGGGAGTGAGGGGGAGGGGGAAAGGGAGTGAGGGGGAGGGGGAAAGGGGGTGAGGGGGAGGGAGTGAAGGAGAGGGGGAGAGAAGGAGTGAGGGAAAGAGGGGGTAGGGATGGGGGGTGGAAAGGAAGAGGAATGGGGAGGGTATGATGGAAAGCGAGAGGGAGAGGGAGAAGGCGAGAGAGGGGGGGGGGGAGTGAGTGTATGCATTCAGTTCGTGCTTGAACGCACCAAACTTTGAGTTAAAACTTCACAGGTTTAGAGTAAATAAACAAACACGTTCTACCCACACACCTCGCTTCTCCCCTCCTCTTCCTCCTCTTCCTCCCAACCCTCCCCCCCCAACCCTTATATCCTCCGCCCGTCGCCATCCTCCGCCCTAGAGCGGCCGGCCCCCTCGCCTTTATGCCCCGAGGGCGTGGCTCAGAGACGCTACGGCCGCCGATGCACGTTACTCTTCGCGACGGGAATGGCGGTAATCGATTCCGCGGGATGGCGAGGGGGGAAAAGGACGGACGCTTCTCGGCCTTTCCTTCCATTCCCCTCGGAAGGTGAATGGGCAGAGAAGAGGGAAGTGGGTGAAGGGGAAGGGAAGGAAGGCGGGGAAATGGGAAGGGAGGAAAGGGAGGGGAAGGGATGGAGGGCGGGGATGAGGGGGAGGACGGGAGGAAAGGGGTGGGGAGAGACATGGGGGAGGAGAGGACCCAATGACCTGTCAAAACTGGAGGTCCGGGGAAGATTAAGAGCGCCAATTCCTATACACTTGATTCTCGACGTTGCTCTCGCATTCTCTCCCCCTCTCTCGCTCGTTCTTTCTCGCAATTCCTTTATCATCTTTCTCGCTCTTCCTTTCTCTCTCTCGCTCGCCCTATCTCCTATCAATCTCGCATGCACATCTAGTCTATCTATCCCCATCTATCCCTATCTATTCCTACCGATGTTATCCACATTTATTCCAACCTCTTTCCATCCCATCCCCCCTTCTTTTCCTCTCTCTCTTTCTCTTTCTCTTCTCTTTCTCTTTCTCTTTCTCTCTTTCTCTCTTTCTCTCTCTCTCTCTCTCTCTCTCTCTCCCCCTTTCCCTCTGAACGTAATAAAATAACAAGAAAAAAGACCAAAAGCCCCTCCCTCCCTCACACCTGAGAGGCCGTCACAGGAGTTCCATCACACGCTTGCTTGCTCCCACGTCCGGCTGTAACAGCTGAGGTGGGAATCTTATAATATAGTGTTAAGTTGAGGTGGGAAGGAGGGCGGGGAAGTGGGGAGGAGGTAGAATGAGGGAATAAGTGGGGGAGGGGAGGGGGGAGGGGTGAAGGGGAGGGAAGGGAGAGAAAAAGGGTAGGGAAGAGAAATGAAGAGAAAGGAATGGGGGAAAGGGGGGACTCATCCTTATCGTTATCATCGTCGTCGTCATCATCTTAAACACTTTTTAATCTTGCCCCAACCACCAAAGTCAACGAAACCTCTTTACACGTTAAACCAGCAAGCAAAACAACATCCCTTCCCTCCCAGAATGCATGCATGCATGCATGCATGCCCTGCCTGCCTGCCAGTCAGCCAGCCCACTCATCTAACTCACTCACTCACTCACTCACTCACTCACTCACACTCACTCACTCACTCACCTCATTCCCCCATACTCCCTTCCTCCCCAGACGTGTCCCAAGCTTCTTCCAATGCCACCGCATCAATCAATGCTCCCATTAAGGCATCAAAGCCTGATTCCCTATGCCGTTGTTTCTTGGCTTCATCAGCCTCCTTCCTCCTTCGCCTTTCATGCCGTTCGATAATCCGGAACGCGCTTTCCTTTACCTCCGCCTTTGCTTGCATTGGTTTCTTGCATCTGCCGCCAATCGGGTTTCTAAAGCAGTCGACTTCCTTTCAAGGTGTGTGCTCTCGCGACTCGTCCTTTGTTCGGGGAATATATTCCGATTTTCCTAAGTTTACATGTCTTTTCCTTCTTATTTATACGGTATATTTCTGTATATATCTATCTCTCTGTTTATCTATCTATCTAACTATCTATCTATCTATCTATCAATTCATTTATTTATCCATCAACTACTTTCTCATCTGCATCCCTAGAATATCTACTGGCGACAGTCCCCAACCCTTTCCAACCAAGGCACTATCCTACATCCATCTTCCTCCCTCACTCCTTAAGACACTTGCCGCCGCCGACCTCCCTCCCCTCCTCTCCCCTCCCTCACTCCTCCCGGTCTCCCTTCCTTCTCCCCACACCCCCATAGACCCCCATAGACCCCCATAGAGCCCCATAGGTTAGGGCGATGTCCCAAGAGACGGCCGGCCCTTCCTCCTTTCAGCTCCTCGTGGGTTACAGTCTCGTACATCTCGTTAACGACCTTCTCGGGCCTCCGCCGCGTCAACACGACCTGCGCCTCTAACTCAGATCTTCGGCGGAGAGGAGAGGGGAGAGAGGGGAGGAAAGGGGAGAGAGGGGAGGAAAGGGGAGAGGGAGGAGAAGGGAGAGGAAGAAAAGGGAGAAGGGAGAGGGAGAGGGAGAGGGAGAGAAAGAGAAAGAGAAAGAGAAAGAGAGAGAGGGAGGGAGGGGAGACGGGACAGGCTGGGAGAGGGGGAGAGGGGAAAGGCTGAGAAAGGAGGAAAGTAGGCGGGGAGGAAAGATGGATGTGAATGGACGTCCGGCCGCGTAAAGCCACGAACGCTCATGCGAGAATCAGAGAGAGAGAGAGAAAAAAAGTGATGCTGATAATGAATAGAAACTAATCAACATAAAAGCCACATAAGCCGCACGAATCCACACACACTCCCTCCCGTGCATGAGGTCAGCACCAGGTCACACACAGCATCCAACGACAGCTCAACTTGAAAAGGTGAGTGTGCAGCACGGAGCGTTTCAACCTCCGAACAGCACCCGCCCGTTGATAGAGAGCCGCCCAGCATCATCTCTCAACAAAACATCGTAACAGCATCCATCACTCGGCTCTTCCTCTCCCCCCCCCTCCCCAACCCCCTCCCCTTTCAGGCTTCGTACGGAAGAGGGAAATATTCTCCGGGAAATAATAAGGTTCCCATTATTATCTCTTTTATTTTATCCTACTTAATTCTTTGTCTTTCCTCCATCTTTTTCTTTTTAAGCGCATGTCTTTGATTACCCATTTTTCTATCCCATTTCCTTATTTCTATCTCCTCCTATTCCAACTTTCTCTCCCTAAAAATCCCATTGCAACATGACGACGCATCAACTTCCTTTCCTACGTATCGCAAGAAATCCCCAGCATCCTCGCTCCCATCTTTCCTATCTACTTCCGAGGGGAGTCTTCTTATCCCCCCCCAATACCCCCACCCCCCACCAACCTGCCCCAACTATTTCTCAGAAACAGCTCCCCCAATCCCTTTTGGAAACGCGCAGACACACACACACACATCAATACCGAAATATCTCTACAACTCCCCCATCAGCCATTTCTCTCTCTTTCTCTTTCCCTTTTCATTTCCCTCTCCCTCCCTCCCTCCATTTCTTTCTCTTACCATAAATCCCTCCCCCCCATCTTTTTTCCAGCCCTCCCTTTCCTATTTTATCACCCTTTCATACACCCTCCATTTTCTTATCACTCTTCCTCCCTCTACCCACTTTTTCTACCGACACTCTCTTTCCCTCCTTTCTTTCCCATCCTCTTCTACTCTTTCACTCCCACCTTGCCTCCCTCACTTTCCTTATCTCTTCCCCATTCCTCCCATCTTCCCTCTCCCTCCCATTCTCCTCCGCTCTCGTTCTCTCTCTCTCTCTCTCTC
>BOPN01000656.1:122500-130284 GCA_017312705.2 Penaeus japonicus
AGAGGAACACATGAAGAGACCTTGATGCACATTCACTAAAACGCAACTTGCCCCAACATTCACATTCGCTCTCGCTCTCTCGCTCTCTCTCTCTCTCTCTCTCTCTCTCTCTCTCTCTCTCTCTCTCTCTCTCTCTCTCTATATATATATATATATATATATATATATATATATATATATATATATATATATATGTATATATATATATATATTTATCTCTCACACTCACACACTCACTCTCTCTCGGATAATCAATTTCTCGATAAAATATTCTATTCTCGGACACTATCTTTCACTTCCCACCATCTTTATCAACCGACTCCCTGGTCATATCCGTCGGAGATAACACACTGCATTTGTTGCTTGACCTGTTTTTTCCTCCTTCTACACGAGGTCTATTTCGAGCGGCCGACGGACAGGGCATGATGACCCCTAGTCACGTGACCTTTTCCCGGCGGGGTGATGACGTCATCCCCCCCCCCCCCCCGCACACACCCCGCGAGAGACGCCATTCTCCGTCGGAATCGCCCGCTGGATATGTCAACGAAACGCCTACCGGTGGCAGCGGCTCTCTCATCCCGTATTCTCCGTCTACGAGCCGGGCTGGCAATTTGCAAATGCAACGGCATCGCAATCAGCTTCGCATACACCTGCGTCGGCCGCCGGTGACGTCAGCAAAGCAGCTCAGCATGCAGCGCCGAGATCCCACGGGGCTGCCTGCGCATGATTCTATAATTAATCGCTTTTGGAAGACCGCCCCGTCACCATGCGTGTCTAATGCATAGGTCGACTAGTGCGAAAGGGCGTTGCAGTTAACCGCTTATCAACACTGCTTGCACACAATCACACACACACACACACACACACACACACACACACACACACACACATATACACCAACACCTACACACAAATACAGACAAACGCATACAGATGACACCGTGAACAGACAGACAGACAGACAAACAAGACAGGCAGGACGTCGAATCAACCGACGGACAGACGGACACAAGCAAACAGACACACGGACGCACAACCATCCAAGCCCTGCCATGTCCCCCACCCCCCCAGCCTCTGACAGGAAGCTAATTTCCTTCAATTGGATTTGTCGTCATGCATTTTTCTTTCTTTTTTTATCTATTTTTTTGACCGGGATGTATCACCGGACACCCACATGACGCCGCCCATGACACAATTTTAAAGATGTGAGATGGGAGAAAGGGGGAGGGGAAGGGGAGAGGAGGGGGTAGAATAATATCTACGAAGCATCTTTATCAATTCATGGCGAAAGGAACAGCAACAAAACCACCAGCAAGGATAATGATGATGATAATAATCAACAAAAAAATAACAAAAATGATTAATGAAATCAATCAATAATTAAATGAAATTATAAACTTCTTTACAACAAAAACAAAAATAACAAAACCGCCTACAATGAATGGCAAGACAACCATCCTATCACATTCCACCCTTTACCCCCCTCAACACTATTACCCCCCTTCCCCCCTTAACTAGGACCTATCCACTAACCCCTCGCCCCCCCTCCACCATTCCCAACTCCAACCCCAACCCCAACCCCATGACAAATGACAATGAGCAAACCACCTCATCGCTCACCACCCCTTGATATCACGGGCAATCAACCGAGATGGATTCCAACCCCCTCCCCCCTCCTTCAACCCCCTTCCCCCCTCCTTCAACTCCCTTCCCCCATTCTTCAACTCCCTTTCCCCCTCCTTCAACACTCTCCCCCTCCCTCTACCACTTCTTTTAACCCCTTTCCCTTTCCCTATACCATCTCCTTTATCCATCCCTTCTCCCCTCCTCACCCACCTCTTACCTACAACCCATACCACCTTCATAAACCTCCTTTAAGCCCTCTCCCCTTCCCCCCTTCCCCCTCCCACCTCCCCTATCCTTAAAAGAGATGATTAGGCTAATAACAATCTCCGAATTAATCATTTAATCCAATATTCTGTTCCCCTACCCTACCCACCCCACCCCCTCCCCACCCGACCCTACCCCACCCCACCCCCTTCCTAAACGAACGTGAGAGACACGATGAAAATTAACGCTGTCTCCCCATCCCATCCTCCCCCCCCCACCCGCCCGCCCCTTCCTTAATTCCCTCTTTCCTTCTACTTTTTTTCCCCTTTTCTTCTCTCTTCATCTTCCTCTGTTCTTCCTCTCTTGAAATTCTCCTCTTCCTATTTTCTATTAGAGGCGGGAAAACTAAAGAAAGGAAGGAAAAAGAATGAACCTGTGTGTGTGTGTGTGTGTGTGTGTGTGTGTGTGTGTGTGTGTGTGTGTGTGTGTGTGTGTGTGTGTGTGTGTGAGACTGAAAGAGAAAGAGAGAGAGAGAGAGAGAGAGAGAGAGAGAGAGAGAGAGAGAGAGAGAGAGAGAGAGAGAGAGAGAGAGAGAGAGAGAGAGAGAGAGAGAGAGAGAGAGAGAGAGAGAGAGAGAGAGAGAGAGAGAGAGAGAGAGAGAGAGAGAGAGAGAGAGAGAGAGCGAATAAGCGAGAGAGAAAAAAGGTGAAAAAAATCAGTTCAAAACAAAGAATAACAAGCCCCTTAATCTTTACCCAAATGAGCCCAACGACAAAGCCTACCTCCAAAGACAAACGTAGCCCCCCCCCCCCCCGAAAAAAAACATACGCATCCTAAAAGAACCACAAACGCTTTTCATCCTCCCACCCCCCATTACCCCATCACCTCCATCCTCTCCACCCCCTCTCTCTCTCTCTCTCTCTCTCTCTCTCTCTCTCTCTCTCTCTCTCTCTCTCTCTCTCTCTCTCTCTCTCTCTCGGAAATAACGTCAACATTCAAGCTAAGCGTACAACCGGAAGTGGGTCTAGCGTACGACAACCGGGAGTGGGTCTAGCGATAGGGAGAAGAAGGGGAGGTAAAGGAAGGGGAGGAGAGGGGAGGGGGTACGGAGGAGGAGGAGGAGGAGGAGGAGGAGGAGGAGGAGGTTCATTTGAGATTTCAGTTCGGGGTGATGGGGAAAGGGGGGGAGGTAAAAGGGGAAGGGAAGGGGAGGGGAAGAGGAAGGGAGGGGGAAGGGGAGGGGAAGAGGAAGGGAGGGGGAAGGGGAGGGGAAGAGGAAGGGAGGGGGAAGGGGAGACGCGATGGTGAAAATGGGGGGATAGGGAAGGGAAAGGAAGCAAGGAAGGGGGAAGGAGGAAGGGGCAAGAAAAGAGGCAGGTGGACGAAAGAAAAGTGAATATAACAAAGCGGCAAACTATAGAAATAGACTAAGAAGGAAAGAAAATGAAGCGAGGGAAACAGAAGAGAAATAAACCCTCGAGATAGTCAGGGAGAGGCGAGGAGGGGAGGCGAGGGGAGGAGGTGAGAAAAGGGAGGGGGGAGGTCGAGGAGGTTTGGATGAAGGCGCGTGCAGGTTTGTGTTAACACCTCCACCGACACCCACCACCAGCATCATCATCACTATCATCATCACCCTCGCAACACAGTGCAGGTTCTGTTGGCGAGCATCAAGGCAACTCCTGTGGTGCATCAACGGACGGCTGTTCTTTACTCGTGTGGCGAAAGGCAGAGAGAGAAAGGATAAAGAAAGGGGCGATGGCGAAAGAGAAGGAAATGAGAAATGAGAAAGGGAAAACGAGTGAATGAGAGCGAGAGTGAGAGTAAGAGTAAACGAGAGAGTGAGAGCATGCGTGAATGCGAATATCCGCATGTGAGTGAGCGTGCGTACGTGACCGAACATCCATCCTCGAATCCCTCTCTCTATCCCTACGCCTATCCACACCCGATCCGCACCGATCCACCCTCAGCGTCCCCACATCCACATCGCGAGTGCCACCGAACGAGGGAAGAAGGAAGGTGGCAGCGGCGGTGGTCCCGTGAGAACGCGCCTCCCCTGTGCCGTGTCGACGCGCTGTCACCATGAACTCGCGTCACTCTTAATTACTCTCGCGACAAGGGCGATGCTATAAAACACATTAGCTCTTCCTCCTCTTCATAAGGAGGATGACCAAGCGCTCGGACAAAAGGATGTGGATTCGGATGAGGAGAGTGGGAGGAGGAGGGTGGAAAGGGTTGGAGCGGGAGGAGGGGGCAGGGGAGGGCAGAAGCGAGGAGTGGGGAAGGAGGGGAGGGCAGAGTGGGAGGAAGGGTAGGGGGAAAATAGAAGTGGGGAGACGGAGAGAAAGAGGAAGGAGGGAGGGGAAGGTAGAGGGAACGAAGGAGGGAGAAAGGGAGAAAGGGAGAAGGGGAGGAGAGAGGCAGTCTCTCTCTTTTTCTCGAGCCTACCAACTTCCCCCTCCAGATTCCAGATCATCAAACCCCACAATTTTGAACATAAAATCTCTCGCAACTAACTTCTAAACATAAAAAAAAATGTAGAGCAGAGGGGGGCAGAGGGAACGGAGGGACGGAGGCATAAAACGCTCACTTTTCTCACCCAATCTCTCTGAAAGCTCCATCCCTCAGCATGTTTCACCAACAATACCTGTTCCTCTTTCTTCTTATTTACTCCCACTAATCCTCCTCCTTTAGAGCTGTTCTCTTCGCCTCTCCTCTTCCATCATCTTCCATCGATTCTCCATCCATCATCGGTTCCCTCGCTCCCTCTCCGCACCTTTTATAATAACGCCCACTTGTCTTCAGGACGAGAAAGACGCAGAAGGAAAAGAAAGAACAAAGAAAGAAGGAAAGAAAAAAAGTATGAAGAGAATGGAGAAAGAAGGAAGGGAGAAAAGGAAGAAGAGGAAGGCTGGAAGGAAGGATGCAGCAAACGAAAAAAAAAGAAAGAAGAAAAGGGTGAAATGAATAAAAAAAAAATAGAAAAAGAAAACAAAACAGGAAAGAAAAGAAAGATAGATTTAAAAAAAGGGTAATGCAAATACCCAATAACAGGGAAGAAAAAAATAAGAAAACTTTTAAAGACAAGAGAGCCTAGATCCTGTCATCACCCCCCTCCCCCTAACTACCTCTGACGTCAGAAGAGACGAAGGAGGGAGGGAGGGAGGGAGGGAAGGAGGGAGAGATGATGGGAGGGAGGGAGAGACGGAGGAAGGGAGAGAGGGAGAGATGAGGGGAGAGAGGGAGAGATGAAGGGAGAGAGGGAGAGATGGAAGAAGTGAGGGAAGAAGGGAAGGAAGAACTAGTGTCGGAGAGAAGGGAGGGAGGTAGGGAGAGGAATGGTGAAGAGGAGGGGGGGAGGGGGGGTGGTCCAGTCACCTTCCCGCCAAGCCCAGACAGCTTCAACAATAGACCAATTTGCCGCACGTCTTGTGACGAAGAAGAAAGGGAGAGTGAAGGAAAAAGGAAGGAGAAAGGAGGAGGAAAGGGAGAGATATGAGAGAGAGAGAGAGAGAGAGAGAGAGAGAGAGAGAGAGAGAGAGAGAGAGAGAGAGAAAATCGAAAGAAAAAAGAAAAGACCGGATATCGTCCCGGGCGCGTTTCCCGAACTCGTATTTTCGGAGCAATAATCACGCCAAGAAAAAAAAAAAAAGAAAAACAACGTGCATTCGTTTCAGGCCGACCGTCCAACAGATTCAATGTTAATTTCCCCGATTTTCGTTCCATTTTCCTGGGGGAAGGAAAGGGGGAGGAGAGGGGGAGGAGAGGGGAAAAGATGGGGGGGGGGGGGTGGGGGGGAGGGAGGGGGGAAAAGAGGGGGTGAGGGGGGAGAGGAAGTCTATGAGAAAATGGTTACCGGGAGGAAAAAGTAGAAGGGGGAGGGTGTCAAGGGGGAAAAAAGGGGGGAAGGGGCGTGGAAACAAAAGAAAAAAAACATGTGAGAGGAAAAGTGAGGGAGAGATTGGGGGAGGGGATGGGGGAGAGGGAGAGGGAGAGGGAGAGGAAGAGGAAGAGGAAGAGGAAGAGAGGAAAGGGGACTGGGTGAGAGGGAGAGAACGATTGGGCGGCGAGGGCGAGGCATTCCGAATTGCATTTCGAGATTTTTATGCTTCCGAATCAAACTGTCTTTCGCAAACGGGCATTCACACTGGAGGGCTCCGAGTGAGAACACAACTCAGCGATTAAAGCGGGAGGAGAGGGAGGAAAAGGAGAGCGCAGAATCAGGGGAAAAGATGGATGTTTTAAAGAGGGATGGAGAGGGGGAGGGATGAAAACAGAAGGGAAGAGGGAAGAGGGGAGAGTGAATGAGTGAGAGTGAGAGTGAGAGTGCGAGTGAGAGAGAGAGAGAGAGAGAGAAAATGGGAGCGAATAACATTACCATTACCAATGATAATAACGGAGGCCCTGTCACCGTCTGCTCCGCCATTACCCTGCGCTATAAAGCCTTTATTACAACGGCCACCCCCACAACCCACACCCCACACCCCACGCCCCCCGCCCCATATGACCGAAATGCCGCCCATTTCTCAGGCCACATTATCAAATTGCCGAAGAAAATGCAGGAGGGGCGCCAGGAAGTGTGCCATCGCAACGACCCCCCCCCCCCCCAACCTCTAACACATCCCCAGAGCATGTTTCGCAACCTCGTTATTTTTTACATGTTTGTCTATTGAAAAAAAGAACAAAAAACATTTACATTCATTTCTGTTAACCTTTTTATCTATTTATGACTTAAGATCTTTTTCTTCATCTATTTTCATTCATTTTTTTTTTCTCCTTCGGACTCGGCGTGGCGTCTCGATGACAGATGCTCAGCGTAACGACCCATTTTAACGAGCCGACAGCGAGGGTCACCTCGTTCGCAGAATCATCGGCTCTACCCCCCACCCCTCCCCCGTGGCCCCCCTTTCTTTCTTTCGCCACGCCAGAAAGTGTGAGTGAGTGAGTGAGTGAGTGAGTGAGTGAGTGAGTGAGTGAGTGAGTGAGTGAGTGAGTGAGTGAGTGAGTGAATGAGTGAATGAGCGAGCGAGTGAGATTCCAATTCCTAAGCCTTTACCCCTTTCTCTCCTCTCGACACAAAGCCTTGCATGCCTGCTTTAGCCTCATCGCCTTCCGCCTTCCTCTTCTCCTCTCCTCTCCATCTCCTCTCCTCCACCTCCTCCCAGCCTCCCCCCTCTCTATCAAGAGGCACTTGACAAACCAAGGGGGTTCCCGTTTCTCGAATTGGGAGCGGAGTTCTGATAAGTGGAGCGGGTGGGATGGAAGGGGGGGGTACACTACCCTTCACAGGAGGAAAGGCGTGGGGGGGGGGGGGGGGGGGGGGAGCGTGGGGAGGGTGAAGAGGGGAAGGCATGGCGGTTGTGGTCTAATGCTAACAGCAAGGTCCACCACCGAGGAAAGACAATGCTGCGGCTTCCCTTCCCATCACAGCGAGGGGAAAAAAAGAAACATTTTTTCGTTTTTCTTTTTTTTACCACAAGCAAGACCAATAACTCCCCCCTCTCCCTCTCCTTCACCCCCTTCCCTCCCCTCCCCACCCCCCTCCACACACAAGACAATGTCGATTAATAGACCGCGGATACCCGAGACGGCGCCCGCAAACGTTGGTCAATGTCGACGGATAACTGAACACCGATCGCCGTTTAAACGTTTCAAGTGCAGGCGCCATCCGACCACCGCCATCATCGGAGCGCCGCCGACTGACCCGATGTTTATTTTCGAATCGAAAAAAAATAAATAAATAAAAATATAATCAATTAATCTATATTCATCTTCCTCCCGATAACTTTTTTCTTTTCTTTAAAAAAAAACTCGATTCTCTTCCTTCGCTCCCTTAGCTGATGTCCCTTCCCCTACCTCCCCTCCTTGGCAGATGTGCCCCCCCCCCCCTACTCTACTCTTCAACTTCCAATAGTTGTGTTGTGGCTTGACCTGCCTTTCCCCCTCTTCCCCCCTCC
>BOPN01000656.1:131875-156875 GCA_017312705.2 Penaeus japonicus
AGAGAGAGAGAGAGAGAGGGAGGGAGAGAGAGAGAGAGAGAGGGAGGGAGAGAGAGTTAGAGAGAGGGAGGGAGAGAAAGATAGAGAGAGCGAGGGAGAGAGAGATAGTGAGAGGGAGGGAGAGAGAGAGAAAGAGAGAGGGAGGGAGAGAGAGAGAAAGAGAGAGAGAGAGAGAGAGAGAGAGAGAGAGAGAGAGAGAGAGAGAGAGGCGAAAGGATAGAAATGATTGCGTACCGATGCTACTAATGACACACATTCCCCTCTCTTTCCCCTCAAAGCCCCCCATTCGCCCATACCCCCTCCATCCTCCCCCCCTCTCCCATCCCCTCTGCCCTCAAACTCCCCCTCCCACCCTCCCTCCCTCCCCTCTCCCCTCCCCCACCTACCCATTCCAGCCGCTACATTCCCGAATTCCGAAACTACCAAATGCCACTTCCTCTCGTCGGGCCCCACAATGAACCGATGACAACAGTCTCTCTCTGAACTTCGGGCTCCTAGCAGCTCGAACTCCCTCGCTCCCTCCCTTGTTTCCCGTCTCTTTCCTTCCTTCCTTCCTTCCTACCTTCCTACCTACCTTTCTTCCTACCTTTCTTCCTACCTTCCTTCCTACCTACCTTCCTACCTACCTTCCTACCTATCTTCCTACCTATCTTCCTACCTACCTTCCTACCTTCCTACCTACCTTCCCTCCTCCTCCCCTACCCTAACCCCATGCCCAAACCCACTTCCCCTCACCACAACCTCCTTCTCCTCCCCCCCCCCCCCTCACTCCCCCCTAATACCAAGCCAAAGAACCCCCCCCCCCCAAACCACCACACGATCTGTCCTGTTTACAACAATTAAGTCAACAAGGGCCTGTACTTCAAGTGGCTTATTGGGGTCCCATTGCGCGGGCTTATTCAGCTGTCTGCATGTGATTATAATGGCGCTTTTATGGGCCATGCACACTCAGGCACAGGCGCGCGCGAGGCAAGACACACACATACACGCACGCACACATACTCTCCCAATTCCCATGTCGGCTTCGTTCTCTCCTTTCTTTCGATTTTCCTTTATTCTCCTCTTTTCCTATTTCACTTATTCGCTTATTCCCCTCTTTCTATTTCTTTGTCTTATTCCTTCTTTTTCTTCCCATTTCCTTATTCTCTTATTCCTTCTTTTTCTTCCTATTTCCTTGTTCTCTTATTCCTTCTTTTTCTTCCTATTTCCTTGTTCTCTTATTCCCCTATTTTTTCTCTAATTACTTTTCCTCATTATTCTTCCTTATAATTCCCTTCCACCTATTTCCCATTTCCTTTTTTTCTTATTTCATCTTTTCTTGTTTCCAGTTTCTCATTCCCTTCACTTCCCTCCTATTTCCTTTATCCTCTTATTCCCCTTTCTCCTTCCATATCTCCTCTTTAACTACCCTATTTTCCTCCCTATTTTCTTGTTCTCTCTCTCTCTCTCTCTCTCTCTCTCTCCATTCTCCTTTACTCTTTTCCATTTATTCTCACTCTCCTCTCTGTCTTTCTCACTCCTTCCCCCTCCCCCTTTCTTCCCCTCACTACCTCTCCCCTACCCTCTAATCTCTCCATCTCTCCTCTTCCCCTCCCCCACCCGTTATCATCATTTCCCCTTTCCTACCCCATACCCCCTACCCTTAACCTCAAAATTCCCCCGAGCATCCTATCTTTACCTCCCCCTCCCCCCCCCCCCCATCTCCCCTTAGTCTGCCGGACCGGTTCCGTAGGGAAGAGGAGGGGAGGGACTGGTGAAGGGTTGTTACAGGAAGAGGGGAAAACAAGGTACCGGTACATCGATGTCAACAGGGGGGGGGTGATGGGGGGGAAAGGTGAAGGTATGGAAGAGGAGAGAGTGGGACAGAATAAGAGGGGGGAGGGGGAGGGAGAAACTGGGAAAGAGGGAGGAAGATGAAGAGGAAAAGGGTAAGAGAGAGGAAGAGGAAGAGAAAGAGAAAAGGGAGAGAGAGAGAGAGAGAGAGAGAGAGAGAGAGAGAGAGAGAGAGAGAGAGAGAGAGAGAGAGAGAGAGAGAGAGAGAGAGAGAGAGAGAGAGAGAGAGAGAGAGAGAGAGAATATTAAGACATAAAAAGAAGATGACGTAGGCTAGACATAACAAGACACGCACACACTTTGTTCCGCATAACGACCAGTTCCCAATCGACCCCTCCCCCTCCCCCTCCCCCCCTCCACCGCCAGCCAATAACAACGCAACATCACGACCGTTCGCCTGTTAACGGTTTCATTAACGACCGCCCGCTGGCCACATGGCTAAGCAGAGGTTACACACATATGGCTTATGACAGTGTCCCCCTCCCCCTTCAAGGCGGTCTCAATTCCCCGATATTACTTCGACATCGACATACCGACGCTGGAATCGCATACCCGTTGCAGGCGCCGCGAAGAGGAGGGGAGGGGGTGGGGGGTGGGGAGGTTGTGGGACCCTCCAAACCGTTAAACCTACGGAACCCATTTGCTCTGCCGAAACGCCTAGACAACTTGTGCAAATGACGAGATGGGGGCCGTCTAACATACTATTTCGCAAGTTATTTCTTCTTTTCTTCTTCTTCATAGACTTTTCCAGATTACAGAGACGGTTTTATCTATGGAAGTATTATCTTATTGGTTCAGCTAATTTCATGGAATGCCTTCACATTGCTGATATCTCTCTTTTTATCTTTATTTCCACATATCTAATATTTTTTCATCTACTTGTGTATATATGTATATGTAAACGTGTGTGTGTGTGTGTGTGTGTGTGTGTGTGTGTGTGTGTGTGTGTGTGTGTGTGTGTGTGTGTGTGTGTGTGTGTGTGTGTGTGTGTGTGTGTGTGACCAAGTCCGATATCTTTCAATGCCCTTTTTATTTCTGACGAGCGAAAACTATCTTTTTTCTTTAAATATATCTAGCAAACCCAATGCTACCTTAAGAAAAGTAACAATATAAACCAATCATTCCCAATCGCCCCAGTATAAAAAAAAATACACATTTACCTGAATTTGACACGGCTGTAACAGCTGACCGATTATCAATTCCGAAGATATGCGTTACTATGACAACTGTGGTAACATCAACACGTACCTGTGGACAAAGAGAAAAAAAATACGTTAGTATGTTTACATAGAGGCAATACAAGTCATGCAAGGGTCAGAATGTAAGGTAAGCAAAAGATGAACCTTTATATAAAATGATGATAATAATAATTATTACAATTATCATATAGAAAATGTGTGTCATCACGGTGATTATGGGACATGATAAGTTTTATCACCACTTGATAACATCACATAAACAGATTCTATATCAGATTAAATTCCAATCACCCAAAACCAGGAAAATGTAAAATATTAAAAATCAGAAAAAAATACTAAAACCGAGTCCTACCCTAACCTAAATGTCGCACGAAGCAAAATACAAATGCAAAGGTCAATTGAGGTTAAGAGAAGTCAGGCGCCGGGAGGGGAGAGGGGAGGAGGAAGGAGAGGAGGTGGAGGAGGAGGAGGAGTAGGAAACAGCTCATACCACCAAATGGGTAAGCACATAAAAACTAGCTGACCAACCGTTCTCGAGCAAGGAAAAACAATCGTGATCAGCTGTTTTTTTTCGGTTTGTTTTAACGGCGCGTCTCCAGAGCACACGGCGTGCCTCTATGGTCCTTCTGCTCCCACGGCCTAAGGCTGAGAATCCCATGGAGTTATTCCGAGAGAGATAGCTCTCTAACTCAACACATATCCATCAGCTAATTAACAGACCAATACGTAACGAGGGCGAGGAAAAAAAATGTTTTGATTGGGTTATTAACTGGCAGTGTGCGTGGAAATCCGACATGTACACGTACGCTACATTAACACACATACTCAAGAGATGATATAAAACCACGAAAAACATACATACAAAAAACAAAATATAAATAAAAAATAAGAAACTAGAATATCATAAGCGCTTCCAGGAAACGGACGACGAGTGGCACTTAAAGGCAACGCCCACACATTCGCCAAAGAGGCTTACGGCTCGAGCTCCGAGGCTTTTAAAGCAGCTCGAGGCGGACGGAAAGCCCGGCATCTCGCTCGAAGCCCCGAAGGAAGGTGGCGTAACAAACCCCCTTTCATATAACCGTAACACATGGGACACGCTTTCGGAGGCATCGTTACTCTCCGCGGGCGAGGCGCGAGGCATGGTCTAGCATACATTACCGGGGCCACACGGCGCTGCTGTTCGTGATACGGCCAATGGGTGGCCTTATTTACAAGCCTCAGCGCCTCGGCGTCTGTGAAACATCTTCACGCTCGCCTTGATCAACGCCACGGCTTTGGAGGGGGGGGGGCGCCTCCGTCCCCCGCCCACCAAACAAGAGGTCAGCACATTCGGTATGACAGCCGCTGCCTCGGCCTTTTTCTTTAAGCAGATGAAATGTGTTTGTACGCGTGCGTGCGTGTTTTCAACAGTTGAAGACGTCTCCGCAACTAGTTTACGAGCGACTAAATGAACTCCAAGTGTGTTGTGAGTGTCCGGGAAGTGCCACTGCGAATGAAGAGGCGCAAGAAGCCTCTCTGCGACAACACGTCCCACTAAATAAGTGCGCCCGAGATCAAAACGGAACCAGCCAAAACAACGTCAGCAAAACTTCTTCAAAAAGGTTATTGTCACTGAGCATGCACAGGTCATGCATACGTGCATATCCGCTCCGATGACCCATGCACGACTACGACACGCTGACACACAAGTCATGAATAGAAGCTGAGAGAGAGAGAGAGAGAGAGAAAGAGAGAGACTAAAAGCCCTCGGTTATCATAGGCGCTAATATTCCACTGACAAGAACATGACACAGGGGCGACAAGGCAAGTCATGCTGGCTTCATTTCACACTCAAAAGATGCGGCTAGCAATTCAGCCACCTATGCTTCCCTTTCTCCCTTTGAGAGCGAGCGAGCAAGAGAGAAAGCGAGAGATAGAGATTAAATATAGATAAATAGATAGAGAGAGAAGAGAAGAGAAGAGAAGAGAAGAGAAGAGAAGAGAAGAGAAGAGAAGAGAAGAGAAGAGAAGAGAAGAGAAGAGAAGAGAAGAGAAGAGAAGAGAAGAGAAGAGAAGAGAAGAGAAGAGAAGAGAAGAGAAGAGAAGAGAAGAGAGAGAGAGAGAGAGAGAGAGAGAGAGAGAGAGAGAGAGAAGAGCGAGACGTTGTATATCCCGGCGTCCGTAGCAGGATAACCGCCAAGAATGCAAAATCCGCAACAAGCAACATGTGGCCACCCGGACCTTGCTGCAACATAAACATGCACGCCCTGGGGTTGCAAGGGGCTCGGGGAAGAGGGAAGGGGAGGGAGGGAGGGAGGCCGGTAGGTAACGCACGCGATACGTTAGGAAGCGATGCAGCGAAATGTGCAAAGTGGCCAATAGTCGTTGCAATAAAGGGAGGAAACGGAGTCAAAGGAAACGAGATGGCAACAAAGGCAAGTTGCAGGTTTTTTCTTTTTTGTGTGTATGGGGGGGGGGGGAGAGGGGAAGTGGGAGGAAGTTGGACAAGGGGGGAAAGGGGAAGGGGGGGGGAAGAGTGGGGGAAATGAAATGAAGAGAATGAGAGAGAGAAAGAGGAAGGGGAAGCGGGGAAAGGAAGAAGTTGGGGGAAAGAAAGAGGAAGGAAAAGGGGGGAGGGGGGAAGGAAGAAGATAAGGGATGAAAGAAAGAGAATGGGGGAGGGGGAGGGGGAGGGATGTTGGTAAGGAAGATGAAGAGGATGTAAAGACGAACAGGTGATGAAGAGGAAGAAGAGGAGGGGAGGGGGATGAAGTAAGTAAAAGGCAAGAGATGGAGGTGGACGGGGAGGGGGAGGAAGAGGGAGGGAGAGGATAATCTCCTTATGCAACTCTGGTCGAATAATTGCAAACACAACCCTCGCCGATGTAGTAATTAGCGCGCGCTAATGGAACAAGAGAAAATAATGAGTAAACAGGGTGAAGGTAAAGGCGCGGGATAACTGAAAGGGAAGGGGAGGGAAGGAGGGAGGGAGGGGAGAAAGAGAAGGGGAATGGGGAGAGGGGAGAGGGGAGAGGGGGGAGGGAGAGGGGGAGAGGGAGGGGGGAGGGGGAGAGAGAGAGAGAGAGAGAGAGAGAGAGAGAGAGAGAGAGAGAGAGAGAGAGAGAGAGAGAGAGAGAGAGAGAGAGAGAGAGAGAGAGAGAGAGAGAGAGAGACAGAGAGAGACAGAGAGAGACAGAGAGACAGAGAGAGACAGAGAGAGACCGAAAGAAAGAGAGACCGAAAAAGAGAGAGACCGTGAGTAAGAGACTAAATCATCTTGACCGCAATCGTAAACACAACACAAAAAAAATGTTTACGAAGGAAGAAGACTAAACAGAGGTGATGAAAGCTGTGCGAGGGCAAAGGACACGATGGATATATTAATAACATTGTGCTGAACAGTTAAAATTGAAATGGTTCGTGGAGTGAAATCAATCAAATCAATGGGAGGGAGGGAGATGGAAGGTAGAAGAGGGAGAGAGTGGGAAAGAGGGAATGAAGGAGGGAAGGGAGGACGGAGAGAGGGAGGGTAGGAGAGATAAAAGGAGAGAGGGAAAGGGGAGAAAGGTGGGGAGAGAGGGAACACAAAATTAGAGATAATAGAGAGAAGCAGATCAGAGATATAGACAAACCAAAAAGATAAAACACCCAAAAAATAAACACACACAAAAAAAAGCTAAAAAGGGTAACAACACTCCAATCCCACACACAGCAGGGGGAGACAGGGCAGAGAACTCCACCCCCCTCCCCCTCCCCCTTACCAAAAGCCCTGGGTCGTCGCGCAAGGTAGGGAGGGAGAGAGGGAGCGAGCGAGCGAGGGAGCGGAAGTTCTGGAAAGCCGCTGGACAGGTTACCAGGTCCTGGGAATAGGGGCGTCCCTGCCGCACGTATACATGACCTGCGAGTGGGTATATATGGGGAGGGAAGGAGGGGGTGGAAGAAGGAGGAGGAGGAGGAGGGGGTGGGAGAAGGAGAAGGAGTAGGAGGAAGAGGAGGAATAAGGGGAGGAGGAAGAGGAGGAAGAGGGGGAGGAGTTGGAGGACTAAGGTCAGAATAAAGAGGAAGAGGAAGAGGAAGAGGAAGAGGAGGAGGAGGAAGAGTGGGAGGGGTGGTGGAAGAAAAATGGGGGAAGAGAGATCGGAGGAGTGAGGGGAAGAGAAGGAAGGGGTGATCGGAGGAGTGAAGGAAGGGGAGAAGAGGGGGGGAGGGGGGAGTGGACCAACACCACGTGGGATATACCGGTATTGTGCAACGACGGATCAAATATCCCCTACATCCTGCATTAATTTCTTTACATTCTGTTGCACCTACTCTCTCGCACAAACTTAATAAACCTAAAAACATCAACTTTACGCCAGGAAATCATACTTTATTTTTCAATTTTCTCAAATACCACAAATAAAAAAAACACACCTTTGCCACCACTATCAACCACACAGAACGACCACCCAAGGGCTTTTTCACCATAACATTAACATACGAATGCCCCCTTAAACCGGGACGACCAAAAGCCACATCTCTGACCACCACAGTTCGCCCACGACCAGCAGGAGCACAGGAAGAGGGGGGAGGGGAGGGAAGGGGAGGGGAGGCGAGGGGAGGGGAGGGGAGGGGAGGGGAGGCGAGGAGAGGGGGGGGGAGGGGGGGGGGGGAGAGGGAGAGGGGAGGGGAGAGGATGGGGAGGGCTTTATATGATATCGCTGGTTCTCTTAAATTCCCCCATTTTTTATACTCGTGGGACCGCTATTCCAAGCCTTCTCCTCCCCCCATCCCCTCTTATTTCTTTCTTCTTTCTTATTATAATTTTTCAATATTCCGCTATTCCCAACCTTCCTCCATTTTCCTGCTCGGTCTTCAAAAAAAAAAAAATCTTAATAGCTTTAATAGTCTGCCACTCCCAACCCTACCGCCACGATATTTTTTCCTAGTATCCTAGTATTCTTAAGATTCCCAACCTCCGCCACCCCGCCTCCACCCCCCCCCCCCTCATTTTCTTTCCTCTTCCCTAAATAACATTAACATGATATCATTCTCCGCCCTACATCCCCAGAGCACAAATCAGCGCCGGCCGCCAGCACGCACCATTAGCTCTGCGGTCTATTACTTGCTGGGCCGATGGAATGATGAAGCACCACGGTCCCCTTGCCAAACCTGTCAAACACACGCTCACACAGAAGCACACACGCACACACGCACACAGACAGACACACACAAACGTACACATATATACATAACACATAAGTTCAGATCAATGGCCTTGCTCTCAGGCACTTTTCTTTTTTTTTTTTGCTCAATAGTCACTCCACCTTTTATGTTATTCTATCTTGTTTATTCATTTTTTTCTATCTTTTATTATCTATTTATTCATTTTTTTAAGAATGTTACTTATTACTCTCACATGTTTCCCTTTCCTTTTTGCTGACCCTATCCACCAACTCGGACAAAGCCACAGGACGGAGCAGGATCGAGCCATTGACAAAGGTAAACAAACCAAGAGGGACAAGACCTGGCACTGGCACTCCGACCATTCCCCGGGACCACCGTGAGGGCCGCGGGGCGTGGAGGAGAGGTGCCAACCCGCTCGTGATGGGGAGGACAATGGCGGTCGTGTTGGGGGAGGGAGATAAACCATTACATCCTGATGCCACCACACAGGCACTCCATTGACCTGCACCTCCCCTCGACCGACCTACCTACCTCCTGCCTCCTCCCATACCCCCCCCCCTTCTCTCCTTCTCTCCTCTCTCTCTCTCTATATATATATATATATATATATATATATATATATATACATATATAGATAGATAGATAGATAGATAGATGTAGCTAGATACACAGAAATATAAATTATATATAAACACACAGATAGATAGATAGATAGAGATAGATAGAGATAGATAGAGAGAGGGAGAGAGAGGGAGAGAGAGGGAGAGAGAGGGGGGGAGAGAGAGAGAGAGAGCACACAAACCCCTGAGCCCACCACCGTGCTCGCCTTCTTCAGCCACCAAGCCCAAGTGTCAAGGAAATGCAAAATTCAGCATATCCCCTCTCTCAACCTTGGCCACTTTCCATTCCACCGCTACTCCCTCCTCCCCCTCCCCCCAACCGTATCCTCCAATATCCTCTTCCAACCTCCTTCCCTCCCTCCCTCTCCCAAACTAATATCTCCCCTTACCCCCTTCTCCCTTCGTTATTACTCCCCTTTTTTCCCGTGTCGCATTTTTATCTCTCTATACACTATCGTTATCAAGGATTTAGGGCTTCCTTGATATACACAGACACACGCATACACATACACATACACATACCCATACACATACACATACACACGCACACCTCCTCCTCCCCCTCCATGCATCCCTCCCTACTTCTCTCTTTCTCTCTCTCTCTCTCTCTCTCTCTCATGAATGGCATCCTTATCATATTTCCTCACTCCTCATTCACTTTCCCGTCTTACATAACCCCTTCATCACCTGGGCTTACTTAATTACTCCTTCCTCCCATTTCCCTTTTCGCTGCAGCTGTGCGCCACCTCTCTTTTCTTTCTCTTTCAACGCTTTTTTATTTCATTACTCTATTTCTTATCTTTATCTTTTTTTTTACTTGCCCCCCTCCCTCTTCCTGGAGATAAGAGATAAGAGAAGTCCCACTTTGGGAGAGATATAACATTGGGGTGGATGGGAAGATGGGGCGGGGGAGGGGGGGTGATGGGGGTTAATGCCTGAAGTGTCAACATTGATGATGAATATATGACGTCATACATACACAAAACACATATAAATCTCTGTATGTATGTATGTATGTATGTATGTATGTATGTATGTATGTATGTATGTATCTCTCTCTCTATATATATATCCATCTATCTATATATCTATCTATTTCTCTCCTTCCCTCCCTCTTCGCTATTTCTCTTCCCCCTTTCTCCCATTCTCTCTCCCTATATATATACAGCGCAGCATATGCAAATCATCCTCTATACTCAAGAGGTTATTACGTCTTTATCTTTTCCCCTCTCCTCGTATCATCACTCTCCTCCCCTCCTCTCTTCCCTTTTCTCATTGTTCTACTCCCTTTAAGGCATTTCCTCTTCGTCCCACGCTCTTTCCCCGTTTCTGCATCTCTCGTTTATTTTCTATTTTTTCCTCCGTGACATTTATCTCATCTCTCTCTGCTTTCTAATTTCATAGTTTATCACATGACTCGATTTTCTATTCACAAACAGATCTCACTATCTATTAGCATCATTTCTGAGAAGACAAAGTATCCCGGACAAAGAGAAATAAAATTCGAACAAACACACAAACATAAACACAGACACAGACACGCACACAACAAGCAAAGTCTTCCACCCTTCTTCTGGGGTTCCCATTAGTACAAAACAAAACACCAATCCCATACCCTGAGCTGACACCCTAAGAAGCTGGTGGTACCCTGCGCTGGCACGCTAACAAACAAACTTGCACCCTGAAATGGCACCCTGAAATGGCACCCTGAACCGGCGGCGGACGCGAGCGAAGGGCGAGCGAGTGGCTTCGAAGGGCCAGCTGCCACGTCGACGGGGAAATTGCGGGGAAACGAAAACTTCTTCGCGATGATTAACCTTTCAGTGCGCTTGAAGGGGGGGGGGGGAGGGGGAGGGGAGGAGGAGAGGGGGGAGAAGAGATGGGGAGCGAGGTCGTCGATTACTTTATTTCGCTCTTTTCGAACGGGAAAACTCTGCGGTCTTCATTCTTTTTTATTGAATCTCTCTCTACCCGGACTATCACTGCCTATCAGTATGTGTCTGTGTCTGTGTCTGTGTCCGTGTGTGTGTGTGTGTGTGTGTGTGTGTGTGTGTGTGTGTGTGTGTGTGTGTGTGTGTGTGTGTGTGTGTGTGTGTGTGTGTGTGTGTGTGTGTGCGTGTCTCTGTCTATCTCCCCGTTTCCCCTCTCTCTCATTCCCCTCTCACCTATTCACTGAAGCGCTACCAAGACAAGAGGAAGATGACTCAACACTGTGAATGTATCCCTTTAGGAGGAGGAGGAGGAGGAGGAGGAGGAGGAGGAGGAGGAGAAGTAGTAGTAGTAGAAGAGGGTGGAGAAGGAGGAGGAGGAAGGGGAAGAAGAGGAAGAAAAAAAGGAAGAGGAAGAAAGATAGGGAAGAAAGGACAAGTGGATAAAGAAGAGAAGGACGAAAAAGAACATCGAAACGAATGAAAAAGAAATGGCAGTGAAAGAGGAGAGGAGACAAAAGAGAATAAAAAGGTAAGGTCGATATGACAGGAAAGAGAAGAGAAGAGAAGAGGGGAGGGGAGAGGAAGGGCGGTGAGAAGGGGAAAGCCGAGAAAAAGGTGAAGAGATGGGAGGGGAGTGGAGAGCAGGGAGAAGGTGAAGGTGACGAGAAGGGAGGGGAGTGGAGGGCAGGGTGAAGGTGAAGAGAAGGGAGGGGAGTGGAGGGCAGGGTGAAGGTGAAGTCGGGAGGTGAGTACGAAACCGCAAGCAGGATGCAAGCAAGCATCACTTCCTTTCCGCGGGGGCACCACTAGGTCTTCCAGGACCGTGTGGGAAATATAAGAAGGCTTCGGGGAGGCAGGAGGAACGAGAGGGAGGGGGGAGGGGGAGGAGGGTGTGAGAGTGGGAGGAGGAGGAGGAGGGTGTGAGAGTGGGAGGAGGAGGAGGAGGAGGAGGAGGAGGAGGAGGAGGAGGAGGGGGAGGAGGGGGAGGAGGGTGTGAGAGTGGGAGGAGGAGGAGGAGGAGGAGGAGGAGGAGGAGGAGGGGGAGAAGAAGAACGTAGATAGGATAAAGAGAACGAGCGAAAAAGAGGGAAGGAAAGGAGTAAAGGAGTGAATAAAAGGGCGGGAAGGAAGGATGGAGAGAAGATAGGGTCAGAGCCACAACTAATTTCATCTTCCTATTTTCATACAAGGATAATTGGATCTGACATGCGCAGTCTGCTTATCCCCGCCCACTTATCTGTGCCATGTCACCTCTGTTCATGTCAGATGAGGACCTTCCCTGTCAGAAGTTACGCCCACTAAAATAAGCTCAAAAATAATTCCGGTGACAGGCTAACAGCAAACAAAATCTGATAACCACAAACCAAAGCACAAAACAAACAACCCAGACAAACTACAAACACACAAAAGCTAACCGTTGATAAGGAGACGAAGGCTAACAGGAGGGGGGGGAGGGAGGGGAAGGGAAGAGGGATAAACAGACAAATAAGAAAAAAGAAAAAAAAACATATAAAAAAACAAACAAACAAGCCTATAAACAATAATAAAACAAAATATAAAAAAGTCAAGAGGATAAAAATTCCAAAACAAAAGAAAAAAAAGTTTAAAAAAAGACGACTTTATCCCGAAGCATCCATGATCTGAATCGGCCATTCATCACCCCCCCCCCCCGAACGCCAGATATCAATTTTCCTTTTCCTAAGTTCCTAATACCCTCCCACTTAAGACTCGCCCAAGAAAAAGGGGGGAAAGGAGAGAAAAGAAAAGGACAGAAGATTTCCTTTTGACTTCGTTCCTTTTCCCAGAGATTTTCGGACGGGGAGGAGGAAGAGGAAAGGAAGGAGGAAGAGGAAGAGGAGGAAAGGAAGGAGGAGGAGGAAGAAAGGAAGGAGGAGGAGGAGGAGGAAAGGAAGGAGGAGGAGGAGGAAAGGAAGGAGGAGGAGGAGGAGGAAAGGAAGGAGGAGGAGGAGGAAAGGAAGGAGAAGGAGGAGGAAAGGAAGGAGAAGGAGGAGGAGGAGGAGGAGGAGGAGGAGGAGGAGGAGGAGGAGGAGGAGGAGGAGGAGGGAGGAGGCAGGAGGGAGGGAGGAAGGAGGAAGGAAGAAGGAGGAAGAGGAGAGAGGGAAAAAAGAGGGAAAGAGAACGAAGGAGAAGCAAGGAGGAAGGAGGAAGGAGCAGGCGATGATAAGTCACAGGATAGACATACAGCCACTCCAATAGCCATTATCATCTAAGGATAAAAGATTCTGCTCCCTCTTTCCCCCTTCCCTTCCCCCCTCCTCCTTTCCCCTTATCATTTTCCAAAAGCCTCACCGCCCCACACGCCCCACCCCCTCCTCCTCCCATCACATGATAACGCAGGCAATATTAGGAAAAGCGAAAGAATAATGTCGATGGTAATGCCTGAGTAATCCAAAAGAAAGAGAACGAAGCGAAAAGACAGAGCGTGCGAGCGAACGAGAGAGAGAGAGAGAGAGAGAGAGAGTGAGAGAGAGAGAGAGAGAGAGAGAGAGAGAGAGAGAGAGAGAGAGAGAGAGAGAGAGAGAGAGAGAGAGAGAGAGAGAGAGAGAGAGAGAGAGAAAGGAGCAAGAGAGCGTGATAGAGAGAGGAGTGAGAGAGCATGAGAGAAAGAAAGAGAGAAAGAGAGAGAGGGAGAGAGATGAAAGAATATAGGGAGGAGGGCACGCGACAAGGGGGGGGGGGGCGGAGAGAGGGAGCGGGTGGATGTTAATAACGCGATCTTTATTAAGCTGTAGATCTCCCCCTAAATAGGACACGAGAATACGCCGTACCTAAACCCGTGCAGGAATTCGGCTTCATAGGGAGAGTGGGGGGGTAATGGAGGGGGTAATGGAGGGGGGGGGGGGAAGATTATGAATAGGAAGAGGGAGGTTGGGGTGAGAACGAGCTAAGGAAGGGATAGGTATAGACACGTAGGGAGTGGGAGGTTGAGATCAGGTATATAGTGGGTGGGTGGGTGGGGGGGGGGGGTGAGCAAGAACATGAGGAAGAGGAAGTGGGGTGAGAGCTAGAACATGGGGGGGGGGAGAGGAGAGGGAGAAGAACAAGAACAAGGGGTGAAGAATAGGCAGAGAGCAAGAACAGATGGGAGTGGGAGTGGGAGTGGGAGTGGGAGTGGGAGAGGGATAGGGAGAGGTAGAGGGAGAGTGGGGGTGGTGGGGGGGGAGGGTCTTTGGAATATTCCCCTCTTAACAGTAACGAGTTTCTTAGCGTTATTAAGGAAAGAGTCTAATAATAACAATTTCTTTTAAAAGGTTAAGGGTGTATAGACTCGACACGTCTTCGAATTCTCGCGTCTCGCTGTTTCGTTTCACTTCTATTAAATATCACAAGAGAAAAAGAGGAAGGAGATTGGGAGAAGAAAAAGGAGGAGAATGGGAGATGAAGAGAGAGGGGGGAGGGGAGAAGAGAGATAGGGTGAGAAGAAGAGAACACGGCGGGTGTTCCTAACTATGGACCTGGATGCGTGATCAAGATGTTCCTAACTATGGACCTGGATGCGTGTTTATACATATATATATATATATATATATATATATATATATATATATATATATATACACACATATACATATACATATACATATACATATACAGACAGACACAGATATAGACCGATAGACACTTCTAGATTTAGATAGGAAGAGAATCCCGGAGAAGAGGAAAGGAGGGAGGGAGGCTGCAAAGGTTATCCCAGCCGCCCTCCTTCACGTTGCAGAGCGCCGTTCAACAAGCCGGGGATCGACCCCCCCTCCCCCTCCCCTAACCGCCCCGCCCCGCCCCACCCCCATTTCCATTCCCAGACAAGAGGAGCGGAGGCCATGCAAAGAATATGAGGTCCTCGGCTCGTTTATGAGATGACCTCTGCCTCATGGACGGGAGGGATGCTGCTCGGATGCCTTATGAAGGATGGAGGGAAGGATGGAGGGGGGGGGGGCTGAGAGGGTGGGGGGGTCAAGGAGGGAGGAGGAGGGTGGGGGGGAGGGTAGAGGAAAGGGTGTTAAGATGGTGGGTGGGGGGGGGGGGGAAGAAGGATAGGAGAGAATGAAGAGAGGACGGAATTAGGGAGGGAGGGAGGGAGGGAGGGAGGGAGTGAGGGAGGGTGGAGATGATAAGAGGATATGATGGGACGAGGAAGGTAGGGGGAGGGAGGGGGGAAGGGGGAGAGGGGGAGTGGCAAGGGAGAAGGTGGAGCAAGAGGAGAAACGATGCCCAGTCCGCCTTATGAGATCCCTCCGCTTTATGAGATGCTTCGCTTAATACGGTTAAGGAGATGCTCTCGCTCACAGTGAATAGTCGAGGGCAGATTCTTTTTTTCTTCTTCTTCTTAGGCGGGAAGAGAGAAGAGGTGAGGAGGAGGAGGAGGAGGAGGAGGAGGAGGAGGAGGAGGAGGAGGAGGAGGAGGAGGAGGAGGAGGAGGAGGAGGAGGAGGAGGGAGAGGTGAGGAGGAGGAGGAGGAGGAGGAGGAGGAGGAGGAGGAGAGGGGGAGGCGGTTATGTGCTAATATACAAAGAAACATGGAGACGAGATAACGATAATGATAATGATGAAAATAATAATAATAATAATAATAATAATAATATGATTATGATGATGATGATGATGGTGATGATGATGAGGAGGAGGACAACGAGAACGACGAAAGAGAAGAAAGAAAGAAACCAACACCGATAAAGAGTGAGAGTGTGTCCTTATTAAAGAGTTCGGCCGAATCAATATCCGGGAGCGAGAGAGAGAGAGAGAGAGAGAGAGAGAGAGAGAGAGAGAGAGAGAGAGAGAGAGAGAGAGAGAGAGAGAGAGAGAGAGAGAGAGAGAGAGAGAGAGAGAGAGAGAGAGAGAGCGAGAGCGAGAGCGAGAGCGAGAGCGAGAGCGAGAGCGAGAGAGAGAGAGAGAGAGAGAGAGAGAGAGAGAGAGAGAGAGAGAGAAAGAGAGAGAGAGAGGGGGGGGGGAGGGCTTCTCATCATAGTAATCTAGGGCAAGGAACCCCTTTTATCTCTCCTCGAGAGACCGCCACTTGACCCAACCTACCTGCCGCACACCCGCCGCCCATCCGCTTTCTTACGCGACGCCCACCCACTGCTTAACGTCCACTTGCCTCTCTACGTGTCTATCCGGAGCCCACCGCCCGCCTGCCCGACGCCCACCCACTTCTCAGTGCGATCACTACTCACTACCCACCTGCTTACCCACATTGCCTATCTACCTTCTTGCACACCTCTCTCAACGCCTACCTTTGTCCGGGTAAGCACGCCCAAAAGCCTCTCGTCTGCCGCCCATTCGCCTCTCTATGCACGCGCCGCTTGGTGCTTACCTATACCCGGCCACGCCCACCCACACCTCCACAGCCCACCCGCTTCTCTGTATACCTGCCAAACACCCACCACACCCACGCACGCCCACCGAACACTCAACCCCCTCCCTGCACCATTATACGCACCACCTACCGCCCACGTATTGTCTGACGGACAAAACACAAGATCAAACAGAAACTGTACAATGGAAACAGATACAGTCTGGAGAACACACTACATCCCTCAACCAAATACCCAACCATCAATTCACAACAACAGCAACAACAACCCTAACAACAATCACGACAAATAACAACAACAATCACACCAGCCCCACCAATAAAAGCAATTTCCCAAACCGGGAGATCGACCCTCTGAGTATACAATCTCCCCTTTTTTACCCCTCGGACCAAGGTCTGTCTCGAGAAGGACTGAGATCTCGGCCCTGGAAGACGCGTCGGGGGGGAGAGAGAGAGAAGAGAGAGAGAGAGAGAGAGAGAGAGAGAGAGAGAGAGAGAGAGAGAGAGAGAGAGAGAGAGAGAGAGAGAGAGAGAGAGAGAGAGAGAGAGAGAGAGAGAGGAGGGAGGGGGGGGGGAGGGGGAGGGGGAGGGGGAGGGGGAGAGGAGGAGAGAGGAGGAGAGGGGGGGGGGAGGGAGGGGAAAGGAAGGAGTAAAGATGGTGGAAGAAAGAGAGAGGGGGGGAGGGGGAGCGTAATAAAAGCTTCCGGAACATTCTACGCCCCGGCAATTTCCTTCGGTTTGCGCGGCGAGAATACGAGCGAATCCTTAAGGAAATCCGGATTTTTTATTACTGTTATCATTATCTTTTTTCTTTTCTTTTTTTTTGTTCCTCTTGACCAAAAGTCCTGAAGGAGCTTTGATCCATATTTTTATTCTCATCGTTTTTTTTAACCTTGTTCTCCTGTGTTTACCAACGCTTTCTTTTCGAAGTTTTTTTATATTTACAGATGTAAAATGCCCGTAGTTTTCTTTAAGAAAACATGGTTTTCATATCGTATATAATAGTAATAGCAAATTTAAGAACAATAACAATAACGCCAATAAGAACAATAATAAGAACAACAATAAAAGAAAAATATTAGCATCCATTTCCAATGGCAGAAAATTCCTCGCTTCCCAAGCGACCTAAGACGTTCAAAATCAGTGACCCTTCACAACCCCTCCCACACCCACACCCCCACCCCCACCCCCACACCCTTCCTCCTTATTGGCTGCGGTTATCAGAAGAGAAATAAAAAAAAGAGATACAAAAGAAAGCAAGTAAACAAGCGCGAGAGGCAACAAGACGAGCAGTTCGAGCCGAGGAGAGACTCGAGGCTTGTTTACAGAGCGAATTAAGGCGGACTAAATTGATTTCTGAGAAGCCCATTCCCCCCTCTCTCCCTCCCTCCCTCTCCCCTCTGCCTACTCTTCTTCCTACTCCTCTTCCTATTTCTCTTCTTCCTTTCTCGTCCTCGTCCTCGTCCTCGTCGTCCTCCTCCTCCTCCTCCTCCTCCTCCTCCTCCTTCGCCTTCTCCTTTTCCTTTTCCTTTTCCTTCTCATTTATCTTCTTCTTCTCCTCCTCCTTCTTCTCTTTCTTCTTCCTCCTCCCATCCCTTCTTATTTCCTTGCTTCGTTCTTTCCATCCCCCATCCTTCTTCTTCTCCCACTTCCTCGCGCCTCCCTTAAATAACCAATTTCTTGGTGCTGGGATCCACATGCGAAGAAAAGTGCTGCATCACCATACTCATCACACACAACGATGGTGGGAAAGAGGACTGGAAGAAGAAGAGGAGGAAGAGGAGGAGGATGAGGAGGAGGAGGAGGAGGAGGAGGAGGAGGAGGAAGTGGAGGAAGAGAAGGAAAAGGAGGAAGAGGAGTAGGAGTGGATGAAGAGAAGTAGTAGATGAAAAAGAAAAAATGGCGAAAGAAAGAAAAGAAAAATACAAAGTAGCAAAGAGCAAACCAGAAAAGCAGTTCCGCCGACGAAAAAGCACAAACGACCACATGAAGGCCAGACGAAGGCGACCAAAACGGCCAAAACGACCAGCCCTTCCGCCAGGACGCCCATTGACACTGGGCGCCCAATTACAGCGCTTCTTGAGCAAAGAGGAGGAGGCCGTGAGTAGTGCCCATCCCGCGGGGGCATAGACGGCTTGTATCAATCATCTCGGTTCTCGGTTTGTTTGATCGGTTAAACGTTCTTTCAGTACACTCGATCATGTTTACCTATCTATCGACTGGTGTAACCTTCCATTAACTCAGTTATGTCTATCTCTAACTATCGACTGGTATATCTATCGTTCCATTATACTCGGGTTACACGTATCTAGCCATCAAATGGCTTATCCTCTTAATAGGTTTCCTATTATTTCGATCCATTCATCATCATTTGATACCATTTGCCTTCGTGACCTTACACTCTGGTTGACTGACTGACTGACTGGGAATCATCAAGGGAAACGGAAAAAAATCTTCTGAGAAGAATTTAGTCACAAAAAAAACAGACCTGTCCAGAGGGGGAAGGGGGAAGGGGGAGGGGGGGAGGGGGGGACAAGGTTCACGGCGCTTGAGGAAACTCGAGACGTCACGAGCTGCTTGTTCTCGGACAGGAGGGAGAAAGGAAGCGGGGTAGTTTAGCCGCACGAAAAACGTCATTTTGTAATGTAAGGGTGGTAGGTAAGGAAGGGGAGGAGGATAGTAAGGACAGGGTGGTAATGAAGGGTCGGGGAGAAGTAAAGAGATGGAGGGGAAGGGGTAGGGGGGAGCGAAGAGAAATCATTGCATGACGATCACTTTGGTGTTTCTAATACTCCTCACAATCGTCATGCACGACCTCTTTCTTCTCTTATCTCAGTCATTCCTCATTTCGCTTCGCCTCTCCTCTGCGTTTGCGTGCGTGCGTGCGTGCGTGCATGCACCTGTAGCAGAAAAGCCTGTACTAAACCATCCTCAGAGTCGCCCAGGCACTTACATCGTGCATGACACATGTGGACATGCAAGACAACGACTTCTGCCCCCGCCACCTCTGCATGTGTTTATTTGTTTACGAGCGTATCTGTTCATGCACGTTTACGACCGTGGGGAGGGAAAGGGCAGAGATGAATTGATCAAACTGAGGCGAAGGGTGGGAGGGAAGGGAGGAGGAAAGGAGGGAGGAAGTGTGGGGGAGAAGGAGGGGAGATAAGAGAAGGGGGAGGAGGTGGAGGGAGGAAGGGAGGGGGGATGGTGAGAGGGAGAGATGAGGGGGGTATGTGAGAAGAGGTTAGAGTTTGGGAGAGTAGGATGGGGGGATGGGGGGAGGGGGAGGAGGAGGAGGAGGGGGAGGAGGAGGGGGAGGGGGAGGGGGAGGGGGAGGGGGAGGGGGGGGGGGGGGGGAGGAGGAGGAGGAGGAAGAGGAGGAGGAGGAAGAGGAGGAGGAAGAGGAGGAGGAGGAGGAGAAGGAGGTTGAGAAGGAAGAGGAGGATGTATGAGAGGAAAGGCGGAAGAAGAATGAAGAGGAGAATAAATGTTAAGCCGTACGGGTATTGAGAAGATTGCTTAGCCAGACTCGTGTTGATTCTCCCATTACTTGTCAATCATTCAGAGAACTTTACAGACGGAAGGCAACAGCAACAAAAAGAAAGCGATTGTGAGTAACCAACCGATAAACAAGGGTAGAGAAAGAACTATAAAAAATATAGCCAAAATAGAAGAGAAGGGGGAAGGGAGGGGAGAGAAGGGAGGGGAGAGAGGAGAAAAGGAGAGACGAGAGGGAGAGAGAGGAGGGGTAAGGCTAGGTGCTAGAGGGAAGGGAAAAGAGTGAAGAAAGAGGAGGCAAGCAAGAGTAAGGGAAAGGGAAGAAACCAAAGGCAAGAATAGAAAGAGGCAGCATAGGAGATAGATGGACAAGTACTCTAATCTCATCGCCGAGCCAAAGAGTCACTCAAAAGACTCGACCCCACTCAATGGACTCTCCCATTCACCGATGTGCGAGTGTATTTATAAAGCGTGAGTGAGAGGGAGTATCTGACCATCTGCCCTCACTCCCTCACTCATTCATTTACTCCCTCACTCATTCATTTACTCCCTCACTCATTCATTTACTCCCTCACTCATTCATTCACTCCCTCACTCATTCACTCACTCATTCACTCACTCACTCACTCACTCATTCACTCACTCACTCACTCACTCACTCACTCACACACACATTTGTTCAGTCAACTCGCCTGACACCGATACTCGTTGCCAATTCATTAATATCGCGTGTTATTATAAGTTCCGAGCCTCACCTGCACTCCTGTCATGGGGTCGGGTTGCGGGCTCAGTTCACACCTCGCTTTATATAGCACTAAGATTTCGCTGCGCACGTGTTTCGGCTGCTTGTTTTATCTTTTTTTTTTTTTTTTTTTGCTTCTTCTTTTACTTGACTCTGGTTGGTGGGTGGGTGCATGTGTTTGTTTGCCTGCGTGTAGGCGATCTTCTACGTGTATGTACGTGTGCTTGTAAGTGTGCACGTACAGTACATGGAGCTGGATATAAATCATAAACAAACCCGTAATCTTGCTTGGTATAAAATTCCGTGATAAAACAGCATTCTTATTGTGAAAAATATCATGATATTCCAAAAAAAATAGAATCCTGTCCTTACCTTACTACAAACAAACATTCACTCCAACAAACAAACGCACACAATCATAAAACAAATAGGCCTACACCACCGAAACACAAATAAAAATAAAACATTTCCTCCCAGCTTTAGACCTCACCACCAAAGTCGTCGGTTCTCCGCAAGGTCCTCCTCGCCAGACCACAGGACACACACACACAAACACTCGGCACGGACGTCTGACACGCTGACACTGCCGAAGGGACATGAGATTGGGCAAGGGGTGAGGGGTAGGGGGGAGGAGTCATAGGGGTAGGGGGGGAGGGGGAGTCATGGGTATAGGGGATATGATAGGGTGCGGAAAGCAGGGGAGAGGAAGGAGAAAAGGGGACGGGGGACAGGATATGACTCGCACACACGACTCTCAAAACTTGCGAGGTCTTTCGCTCCCAACGTGGTGCAACGGCGCATGCCATACGGATGCGCAACCGTTGCTTGTTTCGGCCTTCTCTCTCTTTTCTCTTACTCATTTCGGAGGTGGAGAGAGAGAGAGAGAGAGAGAGAGAGAGAGAGAGAGAGAGAGAGAGAGAGAGAGAGAGAGAGAGAGAGAGAGAGAGAGAGAGAGAGAGAGAGAGAGAGAAAAGAAAAAAAAGCTTGAGTCACCACCAAAGCCTCGGCACCGAGTTTCACAAGCACTGAGCCTTAATCATCGGATGACGACGCTTTCTGTGACAAATGAACCGGAAGTTTACATGTTCTGATTAAAATTCATACGTTTCTTTGTATATCTATATCAACCGTATCTTTCTACATTCCGCCACCATTCCAGGAATTTGAAAACGACGTCATTCTCGTCCAATGATGGCGCATGATGATCCACAGCCAGATTACAACATACCAGAAGAAGCGACAAACATTCCGTCCTCTTTTTGTGGCGCATAATCACACACGAAGGGGAATATCAACACTCTAATTATCGGCCGAGTCGCACAAGGAAGAGAATGTATGTATGCCCTATACACCATATTCCACTTACCTTTATGGCATGCGAGAGAAAAGAAAACACTACACACCATAGAGGTCTTTTGAAATATGAGACTACATATGATGACAGTGTGTATATATACGGTAGATTAAGCTGTTGCATAAGAGATGAGAATTTCAGTGGAACGCCGCACCCTTTCATAAACAGCCAAACAAACAAATAAAAACGTGTGGTCCATTTTATACTTGGATTCTTTCTTTGTTCGTCGTCGGAGTACTTGACTCGCGTCGCAATAACGATGAAAAAAAAGGATGTCGTTGCATCCTCCATTATGACTCACACGAATAATTTTATATTCATCTTACTCATTATTTTTAGAGCGTTCACAAACCACAGGATGGAGGTAAACGTACAGCGCACTCCGCCCGTTCGGGAACCTTCGCTATCAGTCAGCCAGCCGTCAGATAAGAAACGAAAACACATTCCCTCTAGTATACAATAACAGCGAAACCCACCAATCCCAATCCTCGCATCAAAAACGACCATCAACTCAATACTCACTCACATTGGGACTCTTTGCAGTCACGACGCAAGCACCCGCCCACCCGTCAAAATCAACCGTCGATATGTATACACCAGAGAAGTATGTAAACGCGCGTCTATCGAGGTCACAAAGGGAAGCGATACTGAAATACCTACAACTGACGCACGATAAGCAGGTAATCGCTTATCAGACAATCTTATCGGTTGATAACGAAGATAAGCACCGCTGCCTGATAACCGGGGCAATGTGTCACCCTGGGCAGAAAATAACGCAGTTGGAAGTCTTGGCTGACATTATTCCAGCGAAACGCTCCATTCTCCCTATCTGGTTTACCATACAAGACGAAATTCTTGCCTCCACGCACAAGCTCGCGTGTCGTGAACATGACGACCCTACTGGCCCGTAATGTCGATAAGACAGACGCACGATTCGTAAGTGTGGGACCGCGTATCACAGGCGCGTTTCAGGAACCTGACACGACATGCCCCCCCCCTCCCCCAACCGCTTCGCCTCGTCGCCCTCCCACAATCCCTAATCTCCACTTCTTCCACCTAACTCCCTCTCTCTCCCTGCACTCCCGACACCCCCCCCCTTCCCGAATATCCCCCTCTTAAATCCCTAATCCCTGCAATTCCTACTTCCTACTCCCGACCTCCCTCCTCACCCACCCAATCCTCAATCCTCACTCCCCGACTCCCAACCCCTTCCCCCACTTTCTACTTCCCCATCCCATCCCATCCCATTCTTCTCCCCCCCTCCTCCCTCTCCCCTCCCCCGTCCACACCCGCCCTGGCCTGGCCTGGAGAGCGGGAGAACGACGTCACCCGAGATCCCGCGCACGAAGATCTGTTCTCGCGGAACGTTTCGGGGATCGAGTTTCGGCCGGAGCTTCGCCAACGCACCCGCGCTATCGCAGTCCAGCGCCCGACCGCAAAAGCAAGAATGGACATAAGTGGATGGAAGGTGCTAAAAGGGACAAATACAGTAAGTGGATAAAAATCATGAACACGTGAAAGGGGTTAAAAATTAATATATGCATGACCTGGGTGAAATTGCAAAATAATGAGATAAAGAACAATAAAGGAATTCTCCATCCCGACAAATCTTGTTTTATCTTCAACATCAAAAAGGCTAGGCCTATTCGTCCCTTACTATAGGACTCTCGTGTACTACGCCTGGTAAAAATGTCTACATGATTCAGGAAAAAGGAATACCCATACCTATGATCTATTTACAAAACTCTGCGGAGAGTTCACGCCGCGTTAAATATTCGCCCCCAAAATGAAGAGAAAGGTTAATAAAATAAAGACTGACCTTCAGAAAAGAAAACTTTCCTCCTCTCCTCCTCCACATACGCTTATGCTCGTCAAAACAAACAACAACAGCAACAAAAAGACCTTTCTTTGACAAGATGTATCAATTTATCACGACACACTACACATACAACCCGTAATGACATAACAAGCGGCTCGCACCGGCGTAATCACCCTGCTAGACAGCGTCGAAGCACCTCTAATGGCACCCGCACCGGGGAGGGAGTGGCACCCGACACCGATGCCATCCGTCAATGCCACTGTAAGCCCGGCAGTTAGGCTCCGGCAGTTAGGCGCGGTAATCATCATCTCCCCCCCCCTCTCCCTCTCTCCCTCTCTCTCTCTCTCTCTCTCTCTCTCTCTCTCTCTCTCTCTCTCTCTCTCTCTCTCTCTCTCTCTCTCACACACACACTTTCTCTCTCTCTCTCTCTCACTCACCCACCCACCTACTCCCTAAACCACCCACCCAAACACTCCCTCACCCACCCACCCACTCCCTCCCTCACCCACTCAAACCCCTCTCATCTACCTCCCGGAGAGCCTCTTCACATACATGGGTCAGCTGACACCCCCCCCCCACACACACACAACCCAACCCGACACCTCAACCCATCCGCCAAATTTCCTTCTCGTTCTCCGCCTCGAAGTTCTTCTCATCGCCCGGCCCATGGGAGAGCAGAATGGGCCTAACGCGAGTCCATAGTCATGCCGAAAAAAAGGGAGATGTGTGTGTGTGTGTGGGTGGGGGGGGGGTGCGACGAACGATCTCTACGGTTAAGGGGTGGAGTGGGGTGGTGGTGGGACAAGAGCATTTGAAGAGAGGTCACGCAGGGGTGAAGAGAGGTCATTCAAGGAGTCACGAATTCAGCCTGACTCAAAGAAGGTGCATGGCCCTCAGGCACGTCACGCTCTCGTGCGCAACACGTTCGGAGATGGGGAGGGAGGGAGGGAGGGAGGGACGGCGGAAGGGAGAGGGGGAAGAAAGGAGGGAGGGAGGGAGGGAGGGATATATATATATATATATATATATATATATATATATATATATATATATATATGAGATAGATAGATAGATAGAGAGAGAGAGAGAGAAATGAAGTTAGCACATAAAAAAAACGAAAATGAGACGAGACTAGAAACAAAAAAAGGGACAGAAGAAGATACAAGAGCCTTCCAAATGATGTGTTCAGCCTCTTACCCGCCCCCCCCATTTCCTCCCTTTCACAACAATGATCACTAGGCCTATGATAAAATCGCAAGAGCAGAGAATAATAAAGGTCCAAACACGAGTCTCTCCCCCTTTAAGGAGGAGGTGGGAGGAGGAGGGAGGAGGAGGGAGGAGGAGGAGGAGGGAGGAGGAGGGAGGAGGAGGAGGGAGGAGGAGGAGGCATGGAGGATAAGAAGGGAGGGGAAGAGTGAGGGAGGATAAGAAGGGGAAGAGTGGTAGGGAGGATAAGGAGGGAAGGGAGGAGGAGGGAGAGAAGGAGGGGAAGGGGGGAAGGGGAAAAGGAAGAGGGGGAGGGAGGAG
>BOPN01000656.1:164375-176875 GCA_017312705.2 Penaeus japonicus
GAACAAGCGCCTTGAGAAACGAGAGAGAGAGAGAGAGAGAGAGAGAGAGAGAGAGAGAGAGAGAGAGAGAGAGAGAGAGAGAGAGAGAGAGAGAGAGAGAGAGAGAGAGAGAGAGAGAGCAACAGCTGCTCGTAGATCGCCAGCAAGTCTCTCTCTCCCCAAGATTTAATCATTTCAGTTCCTTCTCACGGCTGAGGGCAACCAACCAACCAACCTTCCTTGCAAGAAAGGTATGTTGCGTGGATGATTGCTGGGAAGCTCTGCAAGTCACAGGGAGCTTGCAGGGGGAAAAACACCAAGGGCTCGCCAGAAGCAGCTCTGTGTTCGGGAGGGCGGTGGATCTTTTTGTCTTACTTTCTTTTAATGAAATGCACACGAACTGACTTACTTACACACACACACACACACACACACACACACACAGAAAGAGAGAGAGCGCGCGCGCGCATGGTACTTACGTGTTACGTCATGACCACGACCTGGAAACGGAGAATTACTGCGCGAAAGGGGAAAAGAAAACACTTTTGGAACGCCGCGCTCCCTCGACAAAACACTCACTTCCCGCCAAGGCATGTCCATTGTGAAAATTTGCCGCGCAAAAACTGGCTTCGCAGGTTGACGCCACGCCCTGGCGACACAAAAGTTATCCAGTGAAGAAGCTCCGTGGTTGGGTATTATCCCTCTGTCTTTTAGAACACTGCCCCTGTCAGCTGTTATTGTTCCTGTCCAACTCCCTTGATATAGACATCCACGGTGCTAAGAGTAACAGCCAAATATCAGTATCTATATACACCTGTTTTTGGCCCCTCCTTGAGGCTTCTTACTCTTACTCCCAGAGGCTCTCCCAACCAGCTGTGCTTCAGACTCTACCTAACTCTCAATCTCAACTGTTCTTGGGCCTTACGAGCATCTCCATGTCTTTTGGTCTGTTATTGCTATTTTCTTTTTCTGCTTCCACTCCCACTCCTACTACTACTCCTACTCCTACTACTACTTCTATACTCCTCCCCCCCCCTTTCCCACTCCTCCTCGAAATGGACGCCAGGAAGCCAAGGTACGGCGGAAATGAGGGAACAAAGGTAGGTGAGGGGAAGCATTTAAGGTGGGGGAAGGAGGCAGGGAAGGAAGGGAAATAAGGAAAGAGGGAAGGTATAGAAGCAGAGAAGGGCGAGAATAGAGAAGGGCGATAATAATGACGAGGGAGGGCATCAGAGATAATAATAATAATAATAATAAAAATAATTATAATAATAAAAATAAAAAGAGTACTTCAGTTCTGTTTCTCTCCTCTTCAGCGCTCTTCAAGGAGCTTGCCACATCCTGTCGGGTTAACTCAGCTGTGACGGGCGCCCTCCCCCTTCTCCCCTCCCCATCACTTATCACCCTCCCCTTCATCCCCCCCTGATCACCCTCCCGTCTCCCCCCCCTTCACCCCTTTCCCCCTTACCTCCCTCCTACGCGCATACGCATATTGCGCGCTCGGCATTATCGAAGCATCTACTGCCTTGCCTCTTGCAACGCGTGAGCATTTGATTGCAATTCCACTCAGATTCAAGGTTTCGGTGACGAGATTAGGTAGAGGGGAATAATGAGGAGAAAAGAGGAGGAGAAAGAGATTGAAGCGAACGAAGGGAGAGGTAAAGGGAGAATGAATGGAGGGTGAGGGTGAAACAGAGAGGGGGAGAAGAAATGGAAGAGGGAGAATAAGAAGCAGAGGGGATTAAAGAGAGGCGAGGAGAGAAAGAGGAGGTTAAGCAGTGTGAGGGGAGATGGGCGAAAGGGGAAAAAAGAAAAACCTTAACACGACAAAAAAAATAAAGTCAACCACAATGCAACGGCAAGCGGCAACGACCCTAAGAAACGGATAATCGTCCTCACGAAGACAGGAAGACGACTGCGACAGCAAAACCCTTTCGAGCGCCACGTAATGGGAGCACACCCAGCCACCCACTCACCCACCCAAACCAACCCACCCGCCCACCCACCTACCAACCCGCCCACCTAACCGTCCACCCACCCACCTCCTCGAAGGCAGAGAACACACACCGCATCGTAAGGCAGCCACGCCCATCCCGAGGTAGTTGCTGCTACCACCACCACCACTAACGACCCCCTACGCCCTTATAACCGTAAGTGAACAACCCAGCTCATAATAAGGCGTAGTAGGTGAATGAACGCATGTATGTATGCAACCTCTGTAACCCTGACTACACCCACACCAATTTCCGCACTCACAACACCTATACCTATACCCACACCCGCATTCACACTTAAACCCACACCCACACCTACACCCACACCAGCACCTATACCTACACCCACACCCCCATCCACACTTAATCCCAAACAAACCTACATCTACATATACATATACACCCAAACCCACACTCAATACCCTTCCCCACCCTATACCCACACATCCCAATCCCCCAATCAGCACGAGAGATTGGTCTGTCATGCTCGCAGGTGACGCGAGAATAAAATATACAATACATGCACATACTACTGAATGGTCTACATGGTTTTCATTCTTACTCCCTCGCAGTTTCATTCTCGTTTTCTCTCTTTTTATATTTTTCTCTCTCTCTCTCCAAGAAGGAGGGTAGAGGTAGAGGTAGAGTTAAAGGAAGAGGAGGAGGAACGAAAACAAGAGAGGAAGAGAACAAGAGATACCGAGCAAAACAAACAGCGAATGAAAAAATATATCCCCCGCCTGTAGCAAGGAAGAAGGCCAGAATCAGCCATAAATCCTGCTCGGCGGCCAACAATAGCCCGCCCAATCGCCGCTATTACAAGCCTCTCTTACGTCACGCCCTGGAGCCTGCACCCACAAGGAGGGTCACGGGGGGGGGGGGGGGGGGCAAGAAGGAAGCGTCCACGACTACCAACGACCTGTAACGGCCATCTTCAACTCCCTATTTGCAACCATACTCATCCTTCTGCAGCGCCCCCAGGTACCAACAGGGCGTCATCACCTCTATTGCTACCACTAAGAGAGAGAAGGTAGTAGGGTGAGAGAGAGAGAGGACAGAAGGGTGAGAGAGTGAGAGAGAGAGAGAGAGAGAGAGAGAGAGAGAGAGAGAGAGAGAGAGAGAGAGAGAGAGAGAGAGAGAGAGAGAGAGAGAGAGAGAGAAATACAGTAGGGCGAGGGAGGGGAGAGGGAGAGGGAGAGGGAGAGGGAGAGGGAGAGGGAGAGGGAGAGGGAGAGGGAGAGGGAGAGAGAGAGAGAGGGAGAGAGAGAGAGAGAGAGAGAGAGAGAGAGAGAGAGAGAGAGAGAGAGAGAGAGAGAGAGAGAGAGAGAGAGAGAGAGAGAGACAGACAGAGAAGATCGAAAAAACGACACAGCAAACAATCATGGAGATATTAGGCAAACGTGACGACGACGACGATAGAGGAGGGAGGATAAACACGAGAAGCAGCTCGGGGTTGCAACTCATCCTCCCTTCCCCCGCCTTTTCGTCTCTCGTTTTCCTCATTCCATCCGTCTCTTACTCTTTCTTCCTTTCTTCCTTTTTTTCTCTCATCTCTTCCTCTCTTAGAAGACACAACAAAACGCCACTAACCATTGAATAACGACCTTACATTTAAAACAACAACAACACCAACATGTCCTCTGGGATGTGTTCGGATGTGGTGGCGAAGGACCTCGACGCAGACACTAGGGACAAGGGATACGGACAAGGGCTAGGAAACACTTGTCAGGAAGCATGTAATGGAAGCTGAGGGAGGAGTGAGGGAGTAAGGGGAGGGGGGGAGGGGAGGGGGAAAGGGGTGAGTGGAGAGAGGGAGGGGGGGGGGTGAGTGGAGAGCGGAGGGAGGGAGGGAGAGAGGAGGGAGGGAGAGAGGAGGGAGGGAGAGGGGAGGGGAGAGGGGAGAGAGGAGGGAGGGAGGGAGGGAGGTAGGGAGGGAGGAAGGGAGGAAGGGAGGGAGGAAGGAGGGAGGGAGAGAGGGGAGAGGGGGAATCTGTGGGGGCAGATGGCTTGGGGATACGAGCTCAAGAGAGTACATGAGTGCAGCGGTGATAGTAAGATTAAAAGAGGGGAGGGGAGGGGAGGGGATGGAGGGAAAGGGAAGGGGAGAGAAGGATGGAAAGTGCCGCCCCCTTCCCCCATACACCCCACCCCACCCCACCCCTCGCCTCCCCTCCGCTCCTCCCTGTCCACGACCTTGCAAGACAACATGCCAAGACTAGAAAAAAAGAAGAAATCCGCGGCGGTCGACAAAGGAGGGAGGACAGCGCCGCCACAACGCACGAGCAGCGCACGTGGAAGCAAGGTCGAGGGGCGAGGTATCTTCATCGAGTCTCCGTCGTCGATGAAACGTAATCGAACCCGAGCACTGGCAATGCGCTCTGATATACAAACAAAAAAAGTGAGAGTGAATGAGTGAAAGGGGGGAAGGGGGAGGGGAAGGGGGAGGGGAGGGGGAGAGAGGGAGAGAGAGGAGGGATGAGGGAGGGAGAGAGAGGAGGGGAGAGGGAGAGAAAGACAAACAGACAGAGAGAGAGAGAGAGAGAGAGAGAGAGAGAGAGAGAGAGAGAGAGAGAGAGAGAGAGGAGAGAGAAGAGAGACAGAGACAGAGACAGAGACAGAGACAGAGACAGAGACAGAGACAGAGAGACAGAGAGAGAGAGAGAGAGAGAAAAGAGAAATAGAAAAAGTGAAATAGAAAAGAGAAATAGAAAAGAGAAATAGAAAAGAAAAGAGAAAAAAAGAGAGAGAAAAGAGAGAGAGAGAGAGAGAGCCAGCCATCCCAACCGCCAAGTGACAGCAGCAGCGAAAGCAGCAGCATCGGCAAGGCCTCCACAAAAGCAACGAGATCCCTTGGTATGTCCGGGGCCCCGCGTCTCCCGGCGAGAAGCGATCCCACCAGGCAAGCGGGCAGGCAAGCGGGCAGGCAGGCAGGCAGGCAGCCTTGGTGCATGAAGGCAGACCAGCGCCACCTGCAGGGTCATGGCCGGGACTGCCCGGGCCCGCCACGACTCACTTCCCTGCAACCACGCTTCGCTTCCTTGCCTGATTGCTTCGCCGTTTCCTTGCATATATAAAAGGCCGGCTTGTCAGCTTCCTTCCGCACTTGCTTGTTTGCTTGCTTGATTGCTTGCTTGAACGCTCGCCTATTTACAAGGTCGATTTTCCGCCTGCCTTATCTGCCCTTTCAGCTTGCGGTGATGGAAGACATCGTCTCGGGCCCGCAGAGGGCAGACACGCAGTATAACACTAGTAATGTAATATACAGATAGATAGATAGATGGACATATATATATATAGATAGATAGATGGATAGATAGATAGATAGATACATACATAGATACACAGATGGATAGATGCATAGATAAATAGATACACAGATAGATACATAGACAATTAGAAATCAAGGACCGTAACTCAGTGGACATCACACTCGATGGCATGAATGGGGCCCCGCGCTGATGTCACAATGAGGAAAAGAATGAAGTCCTCAGGAAAAAAAATCAGTCTCCTGGAGCGGGTTGCTGAATGGCATGAGGAAATCATGAGAAGTAGTAAGAGGTCACTGGGTGTGGGGGGTGGGGGTGGGGTGAGAGGGAGAGGGAGACGGGAGGGGCGGGGAGACAAAGGAGGCACCGAGCAGTAAGAAGGAAATATGGGGGTTGGGCGGTGGTAGCCGAGATGGGGGGTCGGGGGCACTGGGTGGGTAGCTAGCAGCAGGGCACTGGGTCACTAGGTTGAAACAATAGATCTACGGAACAGTAGCGGGGGGAGGGGGAGGGAGGGGAATTACACACCCTTACCCCATCAGTTCAAACCCCCGTCGCGAAGGAGGAAAGAAGAAAGAAAATAAAAGATAAAGACACAAAACCGAGATAGAGGCCGGGCAGAATCTCCCCCCCTCCCCCTCCTTCGGACGCAGCCGAGGGACCGAGAGAACGAGTACCGAAGGAGAGAGAGCCCCCGTAGTCAGAAGCTCGGGCCGCCTCGAAAACAATGGTGCAGCACACAAGCAGCAACACCCGGACCTCGCAAGCCTAACGCCATCGACCCCCTGCGCCGTAATGTAACCCCCTCTCTCCCCCTCCCCCCTACCCCTGCCCCTTCCTCCTCCTCCTCCTCCTTCTACTTCCCCCTATAGCTACATTTATCAAATGTGTGTTTTTTTCCTTCAGCTGATATCCCGGGCGTAATTCCCGTATCCGTGCCCCTCCCCCCACGCTCCCTCCCCCTCCTTCCCCTTCCTCCATTCGCAGGCCCTCTTGGAGACGCTGAAAGAGACATCTTATCCGAGGCGGTCGACAGAAGCAAAGAGGCCAATTAGCAGCGCGAGGAGAGTCCTAGTCTTAGATACACAGCATGAAGATAGTCGGTCAGTCGGTCGGTTCGTATCTTTCCTTTTGAGAAAGATGCAATCGACTCATGGAGGGAAAAAAATACCTTCTATGACTTTAAGCTCTAGGCATCGACCGCCAAAAGCTACGTGTTATTCACTCAAACTTGTAAAAAAAAATAAAAAAATAAAAAAAAAAAGTTTATACAAAGATCGCAGGAGTAATTTATGATACCAAATCACACAAACTGAGAGAAAGAGAGAGAGATGGAGAGTTGGAGAGTTGGGGATTTGGAGATATGGAGATATAGATAGAGAGAGAACCATATACACCATACGTTTCGACACACCCATCCGTGATCTACGGTTTTCTTTCTTTCTCTCTCTCTCTCTCTCTCTCTCTCTCTCTCTCTCTCTCTCTCTCTCTCTCTCTCTCTCTCTCTCTCTCTCTCTCTCTCTCTCTCTCTCTCTCTCTCTCTCTCTCTCTCTCTCTCTCTCGCCGCGAGCCCGACGCAACTGGCGACGGGGTCCACTCTTCATGCATGTCCGCGGGTCATTTGGTAAGGAGTGGGTGACCTTGAAGGCGAGGGAGGCCGACCTTGGGACCTTAGTCGAGCCCAGCAACGAGGCGGCAGCAACGCTGTCCCCACGCAGACCACGCAGGCAGCACAGGATACAAGAAAGCGCATAGGCGACTGTGTTGCTACTTGCATTGCTTGCGATATGGGATAGTAAGGGGGAGGGGGGGGAGTAGGGGTGCTAACGGGGGGGAAGGGGGGAGTAAGGGAGTACGCTGTGTGGGGGGGGGGGGGATCAGAGTATGCCATGTAGAGCCTGGGGTGCTGTCGAAAAATCTGTTTTATAGCATCAAGTGACTGCAAGGCTTTAAGGACGTCTCCAGACGACTGATACATTTAGCAGCTACTTCTCGTAGAGCCGAGGGGAGCTCAATCGCCGATTATCTCGTAGATAAAACTTAATACTGACTCCTTGCCACGCATAATGAAACCTTTGCTTGGGCTTTAGCATTTAAGAGCACTACTTTTTTTTTATTTTTTTTTAGAGGGAGAAGCACCGTCATCCATATCTAAAATCCCACCAGAGAAAAAACTGCTAAATTCACCATCAATTTCTTACAACATGTGTCTCGAGCAAATAACGACAAATGCACTTGGCCCTGCACGCTTCGCAGCTGCCGATTTCGCCGAGAAAAAAACACTTGTCTACACATACACACGAGCAGAGCGAAATGAACATACAAACGACAGAATATCCTTACTCTTTCAGACACCACCAAATGTGCAACGACCAACCCTACCTCGGTGCAGCTCGCTCTCCTGTTTCTGGCCCATCTCTCAAACACGTCGTCATCGCCTTGAAAGCATCTCTAATCTTAGCTAACCAGTACCACGTTCAGATTTCTGCATCAGGTTGAAAGACACCCACGCCCATTGGCCGGGGTCGCAGAATTTCTCCGCCACAGATTTTCAGTGCAGTTGCATGATTCGTCCAAACAAAAGCCGTGACTCAACTCTTCTAGTGTTATGGGACTGACGGCTTCCATGTCTTTTTCCGGAATATTCCTCGGCTCGGCGGCGACAAACGGACCTGCCGTGTCCGATACTAATAACAGATTTCCCATAAATACTACTACACTGAAGCACAAAACCCTTTACGACCGCAATGATCAGACTAAAAAAGCAAACTTCCTCTTTACACAATGACAATGCATGTTGCACACTAAGAGATTTCCTTCCTTGATTCAGCTCTTATGACATCCATATTTGGAAATTTTGTCACACCTAATACATATATACTTACATACATACAAACAATATATACATACACACACACATACACACACACACACATATATATATATATATATATATATATATATATATATATATATATTATATATATACACATACAAGTACATACGTATTCATCTACAAATATATATATATACATATAAATTATATAAATATATAAATAAATATATAAATAAATAAATATATATATATACATTTATATATCTATATATAATATATATATATATATATATATATATATATATAAATGTTTAAAGGAGATTATATAATACCTATACCATTTCAATCTTAAGTTCCAAAGCTACCAGTACTCAATGTCTATACTTTTCACAGAATCCAAACACTTCTCTCGAGATACAGCACCATTATGAATCAAAAGGAGTTCTAAAACGACCAACCTTGCAAACACCACCACACAAAATCCATTAATTGAAGTTCGTCGACTGCAATCCCTGTGACGTTTCCTTCTGATCTTAACTTCTCAAATGCAATGATATTATGATCAGGTATTCCACCTTCTTCACAGGAAATGCTTTTAAGTCTCGCATTGTCATAAAAGTAAATATGAACGTTTTGTCAAAGGCAAATAAATCAACGCTTCGCAGCTCAATATCAAACTTGAAACAACACAAATCAGTCAAAAAACGAGGTCCAGCTACATATCAATGTCATGACGCTGTATTGATGAATCAATTTAGCTTCGTTTATTTACTGCACGTCCCGGAAGCAAGAGCACACGTCAAAATTCATCACAGGTTAAAAAGAAAGAAAAATAAAGGCACACGAACAAAATATTACCTCCTTTAAAACTGAACATACAAATCTATCACTTGGGGGGGAGGGATTTCCAAGCTGCATTCAAGTCACCACCACAAGATCGAAACCGGGTGTGTCGGAACCGTAGAGTTTTCCCTCTCGGCTACTCTCGAGTGCCCGGCGAAGCCTGCCTGCCACACCCATAATACTGGTCGACGCCGCGGCTACTACGACCGGCGCACGACCCTCGGTAACGACCATTTCTTCTTGCTTGGAAAGAAGCAAAACAAAAACAATCAAGGCCACCATCTTCGATTCTAAAACAGTGAAATTAACAAAAAGATTCGCCGATCAAAATCAACTTTCCTTCACTGCTGTGCCTAGGTTAACGCCGCAAAATTAACTCGGTACGGCTGGCGAATTCACTTATTGAAATGTTCCGAATGTTTAAAATGTTTTAACATTGGTAGATCACAAAATTTGCATGAGACAGTGAGGGGAGTAAATGTTTTAAATTGCGTGGAACATCCACGGGAAAGCGAGATGGAAAGATATGCACATACAGACAGACAGACACAAACACAGAAACATGGTCACCCGCACACGAGAATGTACACATACTGTATACAGTGAGGGAGGGAGAAAGGAAGGAAGGAAGGAAGGAGATAGGGAGAGGGAGAGATAGAGAGAAGAGGATTGAAGGAATGAGGGAGAGGAGAGGAAGAAGAATGAGAGAGGAAAGGAAGAAGAATGAGAGAGGAAAAGAAGAAGAATGAGAGAGAGGTGGGATGAGAGAGAGGAGGGATATGAGAGAGAGAGAGAGAGAGAGAGAGAGAGAGAGAGAGAGAGAGAGAGAGAGAGAGAGAGAGAGAGAGAGAGAGAGAGAGAGAGAGAGAGAGAGAGAGAGAAGGTACACGGGAGAGGAGAGGGAGGAGGAACAAGGGAGAGGAGAGGGAGGAGGAACAAGGGAGAGGAGAGGGAGGAGGAACAAGGGAGAGGAGAGGGAGGAGGAACAAGGGAGAGGAGAGGGAGGAGGAACAAGGGAGAGGAGAGGGAGGAGGAACAAGGGAGAGGAGAGGGAGGAGGAACAAGGGAGAGGAGAGGGAGGAGGAATGAGAGAGAGGAGGGATGAGAGAAAGAGGAGGAATGAGGGAGAGAAAGAGGAGGAATGAGGGAGAGAAAGAGGAGGAATGAGGGAGAGAAAGAGGAGGAATGAGGGAGAGAAAGAGGAGGAATGAGGGAGAGAGAAGGAATAAGAGAGAGAGAAAAGGAGAAAAAATGGAGGGAAAGAGAGAAAATCGTTCAATCAAAATAAAACGAATGACATTAAATGAAATGATCATATCCCCCCCCCTCCCGGCACTACCCTCCACAATGGTATATCAGAACAAGGAAATATCAAAAGGCTTGCACTGGGAAAAACAGGGGAGGAGCGTCCCTGTGCTCATTCAACATGACGCGTTTTAAGCCTATTTGCAACTTTCCTTCACCGAAAATGCCTGTGCAATATTTCCGTAGTCGTGGTGCTTGCTCGGCCAAACCTTCCGGGAAGACAATCACGTTGAAATATGACTTTGGACTCTCTTGCATGCATGGCTTTGTAGCAGGACATTCATCAGTCGACTTTGGCATGATCAGTCGATTAAGTGACTATTAAAATAGATTATGTCCATTTCGTTGCGCAAACATAACCTGAAATTTATTTATGTCTCGCTTTATTAATCTCTCCCCCCTCTCTCTCTCTCCCTCCCTCCCTCTCTCTCCCTCCCTCCCTCTCTCTCCCTCCCTCCCTCTCTCTCCCTCCCTCCCTCTCTCCTCTCTCTCTCTCTCTCTCTCTCTCTCTCTCTCTCTCTCTCTCTCTCTCTCTCTCTCTCCCCTCTCTCCCTCTCCCTCTCCCTCTCCCTCTCCCTCTCTCTCTCTCTCTCTCTCTCTCTCTCTCTCTCTCTCTCTCTCTCTCTCTCTCTCTCTCTCTCTCTCTCTCTCTCCCCCTCTCCCTCTCTCTCTCTCTCTCTCTCTCTCTCTCTCTCTCTCTCTCTCTCTCTCTCTCTCTCCCCCTCCCTCTCCCTCTCCCTCTCTCTCTCTCTCTCCCTCTCTCTCTCTCTCTCTCTCTCTCTCTCTCTCTCCCTCTCTCTCTCTCCCTCTCTCTCTCTCCCTTCCTCTCTCTCCCTCTATCTCCCTCAAGACTAAAAATCCTGTCGAATTTGAAAGTTTGCTCAAGTGCAGCTATAAATGATATTAAGCCTGAAGATTTTAAGAGAGAAAAAAAAACATAAGGCAGCGCTTCTGTCGCCTCTTGTTTGTGCGAAATGCGCCGGAAGCTTTATTCTTTTCCAGAGGGACTTAAAAGATGTTCCAATTATGTAATAGCCCTTTTCCTGGACTACTATCGCGTCTTGGCTATGACACACTGGCTATTTTGGCGTGGCCTGTGCCGAGTGAAAAAGACGTTGTAACGGTTTATGTTTAAATTCAGACAGTATGTATGTAAATATTCTTCTCCACGTCCGTAACTATACTCGAGAGAGAAAAAAAGATATATGCAAGAAAAATTGACAATAACATTAAGCTCCCGAACGTGAAAAAAGGTATGTTGACCCATCACGATTTCCAACAATCCTGTCGAACAAAAATAGTTCCACGTCTGCTTCCAAAAATGGAAAAAAAAGTGAAATCAAGCGTGTGAGATTACCACGCAAAATAATTCCGATTTAGAGCGCATTGACAAGGACAAACAAAACGTCTCAACTTGCTTCAACTTAGCTCGTTCGACTGGAGACGAAAACACGATCCTCTTTTTTTCCCCTTCGCCCACTAAAGCATTTCTCCTCGTCTAAGTGTTGCAGGTAAAATGTTGATAACTTCACAACTCTAAGAGTACTTGAAAATGACTGATGCCAAGTGCTCACGCCAGACTGCAATATACACACACTGCATGGCGCCATCAGCCTCTTCTGTGATCAACGGCGCTGTGCTTATAATAAACCTGTGCATGACATCATTCCAAATCGCCTTCCCTCCCTCCCTCCCCCTCCTCTCCCCTCCCCTCCCTCCCTAAACCCGTCCGAACACTTGTACACTTTTTTAAGAGTTAGTACGTACACACACACCTCTTCTCTTCTTCCCACAGCAAGGCTAAGTTAGGGCGCTCCTTTTCCCACGCACAAGAGCGCACAATTCGACTCCCGTAAACACCCCTTTGGAAAGACAACCTCAACGCTTCCTCAACCAAACGACCAAGAACGAGCGAGGACCGACACGTCAACCATCTCTTCCTCCCGTTGCAAATTCAACCCGGGAAATAAAACGATTAAATAACGCTAACCGGACTTCACCTGAGATACGGAAAGCCACAGGTTACGATAATCAACTCTCACTCACTCACACACACTCGCACTCGCTCGCTCGAACTCCCAAAGTTACTAACTCGCACTTACCAGCAACCTGAGTGGTGATTTCCGACTGCTCTTGAGGTCGTACACTTCCCCAGCAGGAGAATGTGGAGGTCACACGCGGCGAGACTTTGCACTTGCCCCCATGTACAGTTTCACCTGCGTTTCGACTTCGCTTCCAGGGGCGAGAAAAGATCTTTGATTTTATCTATTTTCTCTT
>BOPN01000656.1:181875-189375 GCA_017312705.2 Penaeus japonicus
ATCAAAAGAAAATGATCTTGAAGGCTGTATCCGTTACGGAGTTTCACACTCTCTATTTTTCGAAGGTTTAAGGAGAAAGCAAACAAACAAATAAAAAAGAGTGTCTTCTTCCACCAGGTAAAACGTTTAACGATTCAAGAGAAATTCCTTAAACTGTTCGATGCAAAGGCCAGGTTGAATAAACAGGAATTTGCCAATCAAATGGCACACAGTTGCGTCACTGCGCTTGACTCACTCTTCGCCTCCTCTTCCTTCTTTCACCCTTTTAGCCCTCCTCTTCTTTCCCTCCCCTGGTATTCTTACTCTCTTCCCCTCCCTTATTCTCTACTTTCCCCTGGCTCCCCACCATCACCCTTCATCTCCCCTCCTTCCCCTCCCCTCGTATTCATACTCTCTTCCCCTCCCCTATCCTCTACTCTCCCCTAGTTCCCTACCATCACCATCCCTCCTTCCCCTCCCCAGTACCTATACTATCTTCCCCTCCCCTCCCCTCCCCTACCCCCTATTCTCCCCTGGCTCCCCACCATCACCTCCCCTCCTCCCCCTCCCCAGTATTCTTACTATCTTTCCCTCCGTCCATCCCCTAGTATTCTTACTATCTTTCCCTCCTCTCCCATGGCTCCCCACCATCACCTCCCCTCCTTCCCCTCCCCCAGTATTCTTACCATCTTTCCCTCTTTTCCCCTGGCTCCCCTCACATCCCCTCCCTCAGTATTCTTACTATCTTTCCCTCCTCTCCCATGGCTCCCCACCATCACCTCCCCTCCTTCCCCTCCGCCATCTCCTCCTCTCCCCAGCCCCCCATCCCCTCCTCCTCATCTCCCCCGTCCCCATCCCCCCTCCTCCTCTCCCCCGTCCCCCATCTCCTCCTCATTTCCCCCGTCCCCTCACCCCCTCCCCCCCTCCTCCTCTTCCCGTCCCCCGTCCCACTCCTCCCCTCCCCCTCCTCCTTTCCCCCGTCCCCCTCCCCTACTCCCCTGGCGTCCTAGTCGAGGCCATCTGCCAAGTCTGGCGGTCTCATCACTGGGATCTTTCCAGGCGCGGCGCTCTGAGCAAGGGGGATTCCTGGCCGCTAGTAAAGTTGCCTTCATAAGTTTCCGGCAAGACCCGGGGCGGAGATGTCAGACTGGGAGACTGGGTGATCCTGGGCGGCGGGCGCGAGGTCACTGCACACGCTGAGGGGGGAGGGGACTGGGGGTGGGTCGAGTTGGGATGTCTGTCTGTCTGTTTGTCTGCCCTTCTTGTCGTCTTCTCTTTCTCTTTCTCTCGTTCTTTCTCTCTGTTTTTTGTCTGTCTAATGTTTTTTCTCTTTGTCTGTCTGTCTTTCTCTTTGTCTGTCTGTCTTTCTCTTTGTCTGTCTTTCTCTCTCTCTCTCTCTCTCTCTCTCTCTCTCTCTCTCTCTCTATATATATATATATATATATATATATATATATATATATATATATATTTATATATATATATATATGTATGTATGTATACACACACACACACACACACACACACACACACATATATATATGTATATATATATATATATATATATATATATATATATATATATAGAGAGAGAGAGAGAGAGAGAGAGAGAGAGAGAGAGAGAAAGATGCCAACAGTTTCCTAGTGGACTGAATAGTGGACTGAACGTACCTTCAGCAAGGGAGTTCTACGCGATGTTTGTCCCTATTGTGCTTTTCCCTTTATCTCTACAAAAAGTAGAATGGGAGAGATTTCATTGTTCTGAGTCCAAAGAGCCGTTTACATAACTCTATTCGTCTGAACGTAACATGCGATACCCTTTGGTAAAAAAAAAAAAAAAAAAAAAAACAGAGGGGGAAGTTTTTGTCAAGATTGGATATTGCAATTCTGAGCTGTTGGATATTTATCATTGTTGTTGTTATTGTTATTATCGTTGTTGTTGTTGTCATTTTCATCCTTTCTTCTATCATTACTATTATCGTCATTATAATTAATATCGTTTTTATCAAAATAAGTATCATTATTATATTATAAATAGTAACATGGAAATTATAAAAGAACAATAAAATGAAAATGATGATAATAATAATAATTATGATAAAAAATGAAATGAAAAGGATGAAAATGATGATGCTCATGATGATGACAGTCATAACAACAACGATACTAATTAACATGATTATAACAATGATAATAATAAAGATAAAGATAATAATGACAATAATACGTACGTTCACAGATTGAAGAATCCTGACAGAACGCGGGGTAGTGAGAGTTCTTGAGGTGTTCACAATATGGATCTAATCTCATTTATTCAACACCTCACGCCCAAACCTGGTCCGATTGCTTCTGGTAAAATCCAGAGCATAAAACGTTTCCCAAAAGATGCGCTTTTATTTCAGTATCTGATATTTCGTACTGTGTGATCGCGGTTATTAATTATTATTAATTATCTTGTCATGTGTTCTGTCGTTTGATTAATTTTCTTCGTGGATGCACTTTTAGATAAAGTTGGTTTATTCAAAGTAAGGTTATTTATTTATCTTTTTTTTTTAGAAGTGATGACGTTTTTGGCTACGTTTAAGGTTACGAACGTCCATATTTAACGAGTTACTCAATCTAGCTTTATTAATCCATTTATCCCAATGCTTTGGTGACGTTCTAACATAACTATTAGCATACAAACAAACAATAAATAAAAAATAGTAAAAAAGACAATATAACTAATAATTCCCTAACACGATCCTTTCTCAGTCTTTTCACAAGGTCAAGGCAAGAGGGCCAGCGAACACGCAAAACAGAGGTCCAGGAAAGTGACTACATCTTTTTAGTTCCTGTGTTCGAGGGCGAAGCTCATGGCGACAGCAACAGGTAGCTAATATTGTCTGTGCGAAGCTATCTTTCGTAATTTCGTTTTTTTCCCTACCGTAATTATAATCTATTCAATTATGGTTTCTTCCTAAGGGGTCGTTTTATTCATTTCTACAGCAATTTTTAGAGATTATGAGGTTGTATAGAGTTTATGTTGCAGTTATGGTCATATGATAATGAGAATGTAGTTAAGTTTCATATTTATTTTATTTTATACTATCATAACGTCCATATTTCGATAGTTCTCCTTAACAAAAATATATAACTTATACACTATGCAAATGTTTCATTGCAGTTCTCATTACAACCGATTATGAGAACAAAAAAAAATCATGTCTCCGGCGGATTTTCGGTTGAATTCTGCAGTAAATCGTTCCAAGAAACAGAGGCTGAATATCGTTATACCCCTTTCTCTCTCTAAATACACACACACACACACACATACACGTCCACTATTACTAGATAATGACGACTCAACATAGAGAAGAAGGGACACAGGTACTACCTGTCGGCACCCATAAATAGATGGGGTTCTGAAGGGGACAGCGTAAGTCGTTTCCAAATGATACAACTTTTTGTCCGAGGTGTTGAGGTTATGTTTAGGGAGGTTCATGACCTTCATAAAAAGAAGAAGAAAGAAAAGAAAAGGAAAAAAGTGCGGACTTCCACAAGGGAGAGACCGCACCAGAATGGCCGGCCAGGCTGAGAGATCCGCGAGAAGATAGGAGTGTGTGTCCGTTATCACCGTCCTTCTTTTCTACTCGCTATGTACAGCCACTCTTAAATATTCAAGAGAGTTGTGAATACCTTAAGCTCGTCGGGCGTGTGTAAGAGAGAGAGAGAGAAAAAGGAAAGAAGATAAAAAAGACAAAAGTCTTAAACCAAAATGAGAAAGGTGTCTCACCGATGCATCTGACGGACGGACGGGGAGGTGGGTAGGGTAGGGTGGGGGGTGTTTGGAGGGACTTTTCCTGTCCTTCAGACGTAAATAAAGTCAATTTCACGCGCGTGGACCCCCGTCATAAATATCAAGACGTCGCCGATAGTTACAAGGCAGATTCGTAAGAAACGGCGTAAATTGCGAGGCAACTTCCGCGGCAGAAGTCCTGGTCAGGAAGTTTGCTGTTGAATGTCCGATTTCTCACAGACTCTGGTGGACGGCCCCGGCGCGACATTGTTGGAAAAGGCAGTAAGAATGCGTGGATACAGAATGGTAAAAGCCTGGCAAGAGCGATATGGCAGACTTCTTTGTAAATGTTGCTCGGGTTTTCCGGCCCAGCTGGAATTAGGTACGTAAAAAACCGTGGGTCTGAGTTGTCTAATGCATGCTGATGGCAGGAGTTGGCATACTTCTTCTTTTGTGGTGGTTGGTGAGAATAAACCGCTGTGCAAGGGTGGTGGAATATTGATCAGATGAATAAAATTATTATTTCCAATCACTGATATATTTATTTCTCGATTAGCGTTTTATTTTTTTTAATGATTTTCCGTTGACTTTAAATCTAGTAATGTGCCTCCGATATTCATATTTACCGTATCTATGAAATAAACTAAAGGGGGGACCCAATTTATTCTGATATATGAAAATCACACAATGTGTAAATATAGAAACACTAACCAGAATGTATAAGAATGTGTCGACCAACGTGAGACAAATGCGATGTCCAAACAGAAGAATTCCGTGTCTTCTTACCATTCGACTTGGCATTTGACCGAAATTCCGAGAGATGGTGAAATTATTTAACCGTGAGTCATCTGAGCTGTTTCGATCCTCAGATGTTTTATTGCGTAGTTGAAGGGGATGACCGTGATTTTGTCTCGAATTCCGCTCCGACGGTAGTCTAATGTTTCCTATTGCTCCCGTGGGAATCAAAATGCTGTCTCGTAAATCCACTTGCTTTCAGGCGATACGTTCGAGCACGCTGTAACATTTTTCTGAATACCATTTTCGCCTGAGCCGAGCTTCGCCTTCTCGGTCACGGAGAGCTTCGGACTCGAGCTTCGAAAAAAAGGATTCAAATTCGTCAGGGATCATGGAAATAAATCAAAATAAATCGGCAAATAAAACACGCTATCACGTACCTTTTTAAACAAAGAATCAAATCCAAAAATCGCGATCATTCGTGACAGAATAATAAACATACCAAAATAACAAATCAAAATGGCCAGGAACCTCAAATCTTAACGTAAACAAATCCTTAAAACAAGTGAATCGCGCGCACGCCTCTCACCAATAATGAATTACCTTCGACTCTGAGATACACTACTAATACGAATGGTAGCAGTGAAGGAGACAGACGCTCAGTATCTATTAAGGCTGCATGACGGCCGTCCGTGCGCCTTGGGAACATGCTGTGCCGAGATCTCGTTAGAGCTGCTCAAAGCGGGCGAGGCGAGTGTCTGTCGCTATATATCCGGTGTTACTCGCCTCATGGTGACTGGCTCATGTTGAAAGGAGGGGTGTCTTGTTAAATCAGTCAAGAGGGAGACAGAGCGTGGTTATATTTACAGATTAGTAAAGAGGGGAGAAAGGCTGGGCGAATAAAAGGCGTCTTGATGGCTAAGGAAATCGTCTCTTTGTCAAAGGTGTCGGATGGTATGCTTGTGCATTACTCGTTTCATATCAACAGAGGGGAATGGTGTCTAGATGGGAAATGGAATTGAATAAGAGTGGTCATGTTTGCGATGCATTAGTGAAGAGCAGATCAGTGCTGTAGACTTTCCTCTATCTGTCCCAAAGGACCTTCTCCATGTATTTGATAATTAACCCAAAACAGTAAGGAGAAACACTTATCGAGAGAAGAAAGAGGGCAATATTCGCCTTAGGTAATGGGAAATGCCTTTTAGCGGTCGTGCGACGTGCCCTGAGTCCCAAACAAACAAACAGCGAGGGTGGCCAATGGCGTGATAACCGGCGTTTATTTATCCAAAGCCGCATCTTCATCCACCGCCTTACCAACTTCAGGAACCCGTGCGCTTTCAGCATTTTTTTTTTTTTTTTTTTTTTTTAAGCCTGGAGGAGAAACGCGAGTCTGGAGAAACTATGTGATTTGGGAAAGGCAAAACAGACCTTTGCGAAACGCAGTGTTTAATTCTTGCGTGGCGTATTGTCGCAAGAATGAAGTGATTTTGTCGAATTTGGGAAGTATAAAACGGTGGCCACTCTTACGTTAGGTAACCTAGGTGGTCGCAAGAAGTCTGTTGGAGAGCAGCTGGCGAACAGACGTGAGGAAACGCACGTGTGATTGTGTGACCAGCTTGCTTCACGGCCCAAGGGAAGCATAGCAGGTGCGAGGCACTTGGGATCACGTTCTAAGCCTTGTTAAGGATTCTCTAAGAGCAGTAAGGACTACGCTTAAAACCATGCTAACGTTACACGCCCTCCCAAAAAAAACAGCATTATGATTCTGTTATAAAAATCTTTGTTCGGGTTATGTCGCGAGCAGTCAGGAGCATGTTAAAGTCTCGTTAATGTAAAGTGAAGAGCAGCTGGGAGCATGTTTACAACCCAAACAGGTCACAAACGTACCCGTGCGGTGGGAGGGAGTGGGCTGGGATACGCCCTGATAAAGGATCACCGGTAGCGAGGATACACCGTTTGTGGGCGGGTGTTGAAAGGATCTAGTGGGGAAAAAAGCGGGAGATGAAATTTAGATTTTGAGTTTTGATGGACGTTACGTATCAGTGGGCGGTTAAAAAGGGAGGAGCGATCTAGTATGAAGGCGTTTCTGCGAGACAGTGACGTCTTGTAGCGTAGTGTGGCTGTTGTTTGATGAAAGCCCGCCAAGGCCACGGCAGTAAGTGCCTGATGATAATAAGACGGTAGTGCCTGTTAATATTTCATGACCCGTGGCGCTCAGTAGTGTTGCGATAGCGTGGCGGTGCCTGGCGATGCCTCGTATGGTCATGGCTGTGTCGTGGCGGCGGCCGCAGTAATGATGTCTCGCCATTTATCACATGTCGGCCGAGCTGGGGCGCCAAGTGACACAGCCAGCGCTAGCCGAGTCCTCCAGGCACTGGCACTGCGAGAGCCAGCCAGGCGCCGTGGGCGGAGGAGCCCCCAGCTCCAGGCAGAGATTTCCTCCCCCTATAAAAAAAAAAGATAACAGTTATAACAAAACAAATATGATAAAATAGATTATAATGAAAATAACAACAACAACAATAATGATATCGATGATAATAACAAGAATGAAAAGTAAAAATACGGATCTTAATAACAAATATAATAATAACAATGATAATCATGACAAAAGGAAGAAAGGAAGGGTAGAAGTAAATACAAGCTTAGTAGATCATCTACACTGCTGCTACAAGGTGCTACCTCGTGCCAATGGAGCGACGAGGGGAAGAGGATGCGCTACGAGGGAAGGGTCATTTAGTGAAGCTGTAGAACATAAAGGGTGATAAAATGTATTAAAAGGGGCTTAGTTCAGGGAAGGTGTAGAAGAAGGGGATGCTCCATAAGTCAGCTCAGAAAAGGGGGAAATAATACAATGCTCTTGTTGGTGGGAGACACAAAAAATGTATATAAAGGAGAAACAGAAAAGGGAATAGAACAAAGGATTCGACGAATGAGAGAGTAAAATATCGAATGAAAGAGAGAAATGGAGGATAGTGTGGAAGAGTGAACGAGTGCCAAAGCTGTGA
>BOPN01000656.1:196875-199375 GCA_017312705.2 Penaeus japonicus
CACACCTGAACTACGTTGGAAACAGCTTGCGTTGTAAGCGTCTGACTCGCAAAGGTTTATTTTTATTTTTAACATCTATCGTTTAGATTGTGAAGCATTCAGTGCAAGTCTATTTGTCTGAAGTTGTATTGCATAAGTGCTTTTAGATAAGCGAACGCATTGGATATTTTCTATATCAAGAAGTTCGTAGGTATATAAGCAAAAGAAACAAATATACGCACGGAACTATGCGCACACACACACACACACACACACACACACACACACACCCGTAGAGGCACACACGATGAGCAACATATACAGGCACACGCACACATAATCACCCATACACACACACGCACATGCACACACAATCACGCACATGGACAAACATACACACAAATACCCACATACATACACGCACACACAATCACCTACACACACACGCGCGCGCACATTAACACACACAATCCCCTATACACACACACACTCACATGCACACACAATCACCCCCCCCCCCCACACACACAATCACACCCACACCCACACAATCACACACACACACCCACACCCACACACACTCACCCCCCCCCCCCACACACACACACCCACCTACACACTCCGATGTGTAAAACTGAAAATGAAACATTCATATCTGGTCCCCTTTTCCCGCCTCCAACGTGATGAAATGTGATAAATTTTCTTCCTCCCGAATGTCCTCCCGCGTCTCTCGAGAGGAGGAAGCATCATCTCGGAACTTTCTTGTCTTTGATGAATTTCAAAACCCGTCATTAAATTCCTTCCTGAGAAGTATTAATGTCACCTCGAAGACTTCTAGACTTCCTGTGATTTAAAAAAAAGAGAGAGCGGAAGAGAGAGAGAGAGAGAGAGAGATGAAGAAGAAGAAAAAAAAAAGAAAGCCACGCCGAGGGTTATTTTCTTGCAGAAGGCATGAAAAGAAATACGTTATGCGCAACGGAGACTTTTGACATAACCCGTTTTATATCTGAATGAATGAGGTAATAACCGACTAAGATATGGAAATAATTTCTTGATATATCCTGGCCACTTGGCGGAAGGCCAGACGGAGCACGATCTCGCCAACGTCCCTTTTCGCCCTCTTGAAAATTATAATATATGCAATCGACGTCTACGCCCGATTTCACTCTCGTGTTTCGGAAATTAACATAATCAGATGCAGTTTGGCAACGCGAGATTAAAACGGTTACGGGATGACCTTGAGAATTAAGGAAAAAAAAAGAAAGACATTTGAGATCCCGCGACTGACTTCGAATCTTGAGATTGCACGGTTGATCTGGTTCTTGCAACATCTTTGGGTAAGGTCTGGCTGTTCTTGGAATAAATACATTAAATATCAAACAGTATTGTTGGAAATCCTACCAACAGAGGTCGGACATACAAAATCAGCCCTATATCCTGGTCTGCAACAGTGCATATTGAGATCCTAATAACTAATGTAAACGTAATAACACGGTAGACTGTAAACACGGAGATAAATTAGCATCTCTGGGAGTCACTGCAAACCACACATACAGAAACCGTGATGAAGTCGCATCGCCGTATAGACTTAATTTGAATCTTGATGAGCGTCCATGCAAGAGTGAGTTCCACTTGAGGTGCACACGTGAAAGTAATTTTCATCTTCACCCCACCCCCTTCCCCCTTCTCCTTTCCCCTTCTTCCTTCTCCTTTCCCCTTCCTCCTTCTCCTTTCCCCTTCCTTCTTCCCCTTTCCTCTTCCCCCCTCCGCCTTCAGCTTTTCCCGTTCCTCCTTCTCCTTTCCCCTTCCTCCTTCTCCTTTCCTCTTCCTCCTTCTCCTTTCCCCTTTCCCCTTCCTTCCCTCCTTCCTCTTCCTTCCTCCTTCCCTCTCCCTTCCTCCTTCCCCCTCCCCCCCTCATCCCTCCCACCCCCTCATCAAATAAAAAGCATCCTTTGCCTGAGTCATATTAGACCAGAATCGGAATGACAGCACTTAAAAGGAGGAACCACAGAGGCGAGGACGTTCCCGAAGGCTTCCTTAAGGACCTCAAGAAGGGCGTTTGAACTCGAGTCTTCTTGATTTTAACTTGGCTGCTCTCGACTGCAACGGCGACCTCAATCTTGGGACGAACGTTTTGGAAAAAAAGCTAAATGGATATTGGAAGAGAGTGGGGGAGAGCGAGTAAGAGAGAGAGAGAGAGCAGTAGAAGAGGAAGAGGAAGAGAAAAAAAAGAAGAGAGATAGAGAGAGATAGAGAAAGTAAGATAGATAGATAGATAGATAGAGAGAAAGAGAGATAGAAAGAAGGACAAATAGATAGAGGTAGGTGTGTGGAGAGACAGAGTGAGAACGAAAGCGAGAGAGAAAGAAGACACAGTGTGAGAGAAAGGTGGGAAAAAAAAGATGGACAGATAGAATACGTGCATAGAAAGAGGAAAAGAAAGGAAGCGAAACAAACGAACAGATATCCAGAAATCCCTCAGCATCAACACGAGACAAAAGACGATCGCAAAAAAAGAAAA
>BOPN01000656.1:214375-216875 GCA_017312705.2 Penaeus japonicus
TTCATAAACATGCCAAAGGTAAAGTCAAAATGTCTCTCTCTCTCTCTTTCTTTCTCTCCCTCTCTCTCCCCCCCCTCTCTCCTATGTCTCCCTCCCTCTCTTCTTCTCAATACATTTCTAGATACGGAACCAAACTCAACATATTTACAATCTGCGCAACGGCCAAATTCGAGCTTCTGCGCATCAGAATTTTCCTCTCATTTTACCGATTACTTCGAAGGATTCTTTAAAACGGGAAGAAAGAACCCAATGAGGCAACCGCTAGGAGGCAGTAGTAGTTCAGGATTGTTAGACGCGTGTTAGACGTATTGAAACGGATCACTCAGGTTTTGGCACCGCGTGTAATTTGCTCTGTAAATAAACATTTTCGTGTTGGGCTTCTCTCTCTCTCTCTCTCTGTTGCCACACACGTATACGCACATAAAAGCAAGTAAACATATGAAAAAGTGAATAAGTAATGAATAGATAGATAAATAGATATAAACATACATATGTATATACACATCTATCTATCTATCTATATTTATACATACACACACATACCCCAAAACACACACACACACACACACCTATTTACGTCACTGAATGTATCTGCGTCTCTGCGTGCGTTCAATACATATACCCACAATATTTCCTTTTTGTTCTGAGCACTTTGGCTGCTCACTCACTCCCACCTCACATCCACTTTCCGCGTTTCCTCTCTTACCCTCTCTACTTCATCTCCCTCCTCACCCTGGCCTTCCTTCTCCCTCCCTCTCTCTACCCTTTCCTTCTCCTCCTAACCTGACCACCTACCCCCCCACCCCCACCACCACCATCCACCATCTCTCCCTAAGTGCCCATCGAATGCCTTCCTGTGGCCGAGGGATGGCTGTCACACTGTTTGCTCGCTTCTAAGGAAAGGGGAAGGGAAAGAGGGGAGGTTAGGGAAAGGGGAAAGGAGAAGAGGGGAGGTTAGGGAGGGGGGAAAGGAGAAGAGGGGAGGTTAGGGAAAGGGGAAAGGAGAAGAGGGGAGGTTAGGGAAGGGGGAAAGGAGAAGAGGGGAGGTTAGGGAAGGGGGAAAGGAGAAGAGGGGAGGTTAGGGAGGGGGGAATAGGGGAAAGGAGAAGAGGGGAGGTAAGTGGAGGGGAAGGGAAAGAGGGGAGGTTAGGGAGGGGGGAAAGGGGAAAGGAGAAGAGGGGAGGTTAGTGGAGAAGGGGAAGAGGGGAAAGGAGAAGAGGGAGGTTAGGGAGGGGGGAAAGAGGGGAAAGGAGAAGAGGGGAGGTTAGTGGAGAGGGGAAAGGGGAAAGGAGAAGAGGGGAGGTAAGTGGAGGGGAAGGGAAAGAGGGGAGGTTAGGGAGGGGGAAAGGGAAAAGGGAGGAATTATAAAGGGTGGAGGAGTTGGGGGAAGAGGACATCATGGAAGAATAAGGATGCTAGAAGTATGTGATACTGGATCCTGTTTGCGAAGGAATGGAAGTATGAGCGTATAAGTCAGGGAAGAGGAGGAGATCGTCTGTCTATGTGTATGCATGCCCAAGGGGTAAAAAGGGACAAAAATACAGAACAAGAAAAACACAAAAAGGGCAATCAACTGCTAGCAATCTATAAAAAAGAAAAGAAAAATGAGACAAAAATGCAGAACAAGAAAAACACAAAAAAGGCCAAGCAACAGCTAGCAATCTATAAAAAAAAGGAAAAAAAGCGTAAAGCCAAGAGAGATGAAAGTGTGCAAGGAAGACCAAAGGAGTGCCACGCGGTCGTGATCAGGCAGTGGCAGTGAGTAATAGACGAGGATAATCTGGCCATGTCACTTCTTAATTAGCTTCTGCCCAATTTGATATAAGATCAATCGCCGAACATCACAGCTGCATGCAAGAGATATCAGCTACACCGCGAGAGGTAATTATATTACCAAATATGCAGGAATCTCATTAATGACTATTATGATGCATACGCTCTCCCACTGCGTAAGGCTTTCATCCTCATTACGATTGGGTGCTTGGTCTAAGCTAGGGTTCTCGTACAGCACTGTGGCATGCAATCCGAATTGATAGCGGAATTGAATACAGTAAGATTGGAGGGATAAGAGGGAGAGGTACCTCTGTCTATTCAGAACTCGAGACAAAGGATAAGAGAACTTACATAGCGTACAAGAGCTTTATGAAATACGCTCTCTCGATAATGAAGACTCAATCACCCTCCGGAAAGTCAATATAGTCACCCCCCCCACCAACACAACCAAAACAACCACAACAAAATCCAAAAACCCCAACACAAAATAATCAAAACACAGGCAATCAACCGCCTTCATCAGTACCACAAACCCGCTCCACGAACCCCGAACCCCGAAGCACCAAACGAGACAGCAGGAAGCGAATCACCTCTTCAAGTGAGCGAAGCAAAAGAAAAAAAGACCTCGGGAGAAGACTATCGGGAACAAGGGCTCTCCAATTAGGGCTTGTTTGTCCTCGAAAAGCATTATATTGCCTTGTGACGTCACTCGGCACAACCAATTTCC